>JARHVA010008317.1:215000-514267 GCA_037957365.1 Torreya grandis
GAAGAGGATGAAATGGATAGTGGGGAATCCGTAAAGATAAAAGTGAGAATGAAAAAGAAGGGGACGCTATAGAGGAAAAAAAAGAACAGAAAAACTCTGATTTGAGGATAATCAGCAAGTGTTGGGGGGAAGTGAAAAAGAAATGGAAGTTTTATTTGAGGGTCCTGCTTCGAAAACAGAGAAGGAACATATAGTTCAAGATGCCTATCATGCAATGGAGACTAGAGAACAAGTAAAGGATGATCTTGTCCACAACAAAAGCCATGTTGATACTAAAGAATAGAAAAGAATGGAAAGGGAGGATCAAAATGAAAAGGATGAAGTCAATCCAAAAGAGAACACTGAAGATTCTAGTGACGTTTGGTAGAATGATAGGAGGCATCCCTTCATGAATTCAGCCAAATGCAAAGTAGATGCTATCCTTCAAGTTGACTCATGGATGTATAAGGAAATAATGGACCTCAAGAAGAAAATGGAAATAATGAAACATAATTAGGAAGCTGATAGGAATAAAATCAATAATCTGGAAATGTAGATGAGAGATATTCCTATCAAACTTAAAGATAATGAGAACAATCTTAGAAAGCTCATTAAGGAAAGTAGAATGAAGATGGAGGAAGTTACTTCTAGTATATGTGTATCTGTTGCAAACATTGAAAAATGAGCTAATGAGGAAATAAAATCTTTGGAGGGGCCTAGTAAGAGGACCAGATAGAGCTCGAAGAAGAAAGCAATGCAAGAGGCTGCTACGTCAGCTGCAATATCCATATAGGACACTACTAAGATTGGTAAGGAAGCGATGAAGATGATCCTAGAATTAGAAGAATAGGGTCTTTTTGCTCTTACTATTCTAGTCCTTTTTGTTGGATGTTATAACTAGTTCCATTTTCTGGTTCTTTGTTTTCTTAACGTACTTGAGTTTCTAGGTCTCTATAAAACTTGGGGTCTTTCTTTTGATGATCTTGACTTGTGGTTTCAGGTCCCTATAAAACCTGTTTTTGATATTGCTCAGCAATAGGTGTTAGGTTTGTTTTACTTGAGGGTGTTATTGTTATATCCTTCTTCCTTTGTTTTCAGGTTTCAGGGTCCCTTCAAAACCTATTTTTACCTTAATCTAAAACATAGTTGTAGGTTATATTAGAGATTTATGTGTTGAATTAGTCAAGTTTTTTAAATTCATTCAATGGGTTAATGAACTCATAAGATATACCTTTAGTTTTTAACTAATTATGATAAATAGAATATACAAGAGTTTAGATATGCATAAGAACTCTTCAGGTGATATGGTCAAGTTGTATTACTTCCCTAAAATCTATATACCAAATGGGTGAAATGAACATAAAACATATACAATAGGTTCCACTTCACTTGGATAAAGTATCATTTTTTTGTATAATAGTGAAATAATTGGGTTAATATTTAAAAAGGAATTGTGTGAAGTATATATTAGAGTTTATGTAAATGGTTGTGTTTATATTTTATTCTAAGTTTGTTTGAGCTTTATCATATGGAATAGTCTCTTAATGTATTTATTATCAATATGGTAGTTTTGGTAATAAAGTATATATAGTCTATACATAACCATTATTTAAAATATAAGAATTTATTGTATTAAAGAAATGACAAGATAGGTTCTTAATGGATAAATTTATCACTAAAGTGTAGAATAAGCTTAGTTTAAAGAGCTATTTTGAGACTCATTGGTTTATATTGTTGACTAATTTTTATAACATCAAATAGACATATGAATTATTTTTGAGATATATGTTGAGAAAGGACTTAGTATACTTATATTTTTATTTAGTATCTTATACATTTTTGGTTTTGAATATAGTTCATTTTAAAAAAATATATACATATAACTATTGAGGTTGAGTGAAATGAAACAATGTGATTGTTGAATTATAATTGGTTATACCTTACATTATATATTGGATTGGGTTAATGGTGTAGCCTATATTTACTATGCCTTAGATTTATATGTAAAAATCAATAGGCATGTTTTAGGTAGTAAAAATTGATAAATATATGAGGATGTTGACTTGTGAATCACATATATATACCCCCTAATATTACTTGATTATTTTGATTCATTACCAGAGAGTTTGTGTGAGTGGAATTGATTTCAATCCATGTGATATCTAATTTATATAATGAAAATTTTGGATAAATTAATTTTAAAGATGAAACATTTTCATTCCTTTGTATCTTCTAGTTTACATATGTATGTTGATGTCATATTAGATAGAGGATTTTTTTCCATGGTATATGTGACTACTACATGTATAAATGATTATGCAGGCATGGGTCCTAATTGATTTCTTTGTATTTTCATTATTATTATATTCCCCTACATGAAGGGAAGGATCACTCCTAGTGGGGAGGTGTGCAAAAGTCTAATGGTTTGTGGTTGGAGGTAAAACACTCAAATTATGATATCCCTTTGTTTAGTTGGTCATCCATTTGGGATCATACTCATGACTATATTTATGGATCATTAAACTATTTATAAAGCTCATTTGTACTCATATACATACTATATTATATATTTGAAAATGTACTAGAATGTATTATGTAATGAATTATTATTTGATGGATATTCATCACATCAATGGCTCTAAAATTTGTAATTAATTTTGAATATTCTGATAGTAGTGGTTGTATGCTTATTTGTAGTTGTAATGTGTATTATATCAGTGATTTGTTATACTTGATTCCTTCCAATATTCATTTTATGAGAAATATTCATCTTTTACTCTATTATGGGTGATTTGAAAACTAAATGTATCATTTTATTAACCAATGGTTTGGTAATTTTCTACATTTATTACTTATATACATTTATTACTCACATAGTGATTTTACAAATATTTAAAAATGCATTTTTATGTCATCTAATTAGGCTAAAATAAATTGAGTAACCTAATGGGTTTTTAACAACACCCTTTTGATACCCTTATTATTCATAGTTAATTGTATGAACAAAGGTAACTCTTGGTCAATAACATATTTATACAATAAATATATTGGATCAAGGGTGATGAATTTTTCATTTTTTCAATTCTCGCATGATATCCACAAAGTAAGTTAGCTCAATATCACTTGGAACTCGGGTCTCATGAAATGACTCATAAATTATATCCTTATAGATAGTAAATTGTTTTAGAAGTTAAAAGATGTAAATATTTGCATATATGTTGATCAATTGGTCAAAAAGGCCATATAACTTAGATTTGATCACAAGCTTTGTCTTAGGAGGCACACATTATATATTAATAGGTGGTGGATTAGGTTGAACACCTTTACCTTTTTAATTTTTGATAATATATACCATATAATCCAATATAAGTTGTGATGAGCCCTAAAAATGGCATGTTTTGAGCACCCATTACCTACATGTAGCTTTTCCTAAGTTGTTCCTTATATATTCCTACTTGAAATAGTTTAAATACATGATAGATATATATTACTATATTTCTTAGAGTAATGCTATTTTTATTTGTGATTTAATTAGATATGATTATATTTTATTATGTGGTTATTTCATATGATATTTTTTTAAGAAAGTTCAAAAGAAAATGGAGATATTCCATGATCAATTCAGGTCAACACATCCTACAGTCAAAGGATCTTGTGTAAACACATCCTAAAACTAAAGGATTTTGTGTCAACACATCCTAAAAACATGTGATGATATTTATGATAATAATATTATGAGGACTATGCAACTAACAATTCAATATTCCATAAAATAAGTTCATACCCACTAGAAAATGGTTAAAAATTAACTCATCTAGGTTATCTACCACCTACCAAACCTATAAAATATATAAAAACCATATATAAATTCATGCATATATTTTGTTGGGTGTCTTTTAAAGACACCTCATTTTGGCCACAACTGGCTTATGACCAAGCTTCAAATTGATTTCTACCAAACATTGAAAATTAAGCCTAGAAATCACATAACATCCTAATTTCATCCACACATCAGACATTAGTGCTTATAATTGTGTTAAGGCATCCTTATTTTGGGTATTATCTTATATGCAATAATAAACTCTCACAGATTCATCCCTATTCACCTTGCAGCCTAACAACTAATGGTTTGGCCTTTAGACCCATTAAGTGAGGCACTTGAACAATTCCTAAAGTGCTAAAATACTAAGTAGGATGAATCAAATAATTAAAATAGATTAAATTATTAGGTAAATAATCCATTTTCAATTAATGAATATCTAAAAATGGAAATGCTAAAATGTAAACTATCAAGCTTCTTCACCATTACTTTTGTGAGTTGTCAAACACACAAAATATCTAACAAATATCTAGATTTTTGATCCATGCCTATTAATTGAAAATATTAATTACATGTCTCCTCCTTAACTCAACTATGGTTAGATTTATCTCACCTAGGGTTAGTTTAAACTCAACTACAATTAGTTCTAACCTAGCTACACTTGGGTGAGAGTTAAATTTGAAGGATATAAATATAAGGCCTCACCTATTGATCTAAAAAAAAATTAGTTCAATGTCATCATGCCAAAATACCTCAAAAAATATTAAATATAGTATTAGCATGCCCATTTTCCAATCCAAATCAATCCAAGCCAAGGTGCCAAGGAGAGGTGGAGCAATGGAGCTTCATTGACTAAGATTTATTAAACACATAGCCAATCAAGACAACTTCATCAAACAAGTAAATTTGGATCTATAATGCGGATAAAAGGGAGTTTCTCTTTTGTTTTCTAGTTGTGTTTTAATTGTGTTATTTTTATTTATGCTCACCCTAATGTCTATTCTACAGGTGTTAGTTTTTAGTGTGTTTGTTTTGATTTGATTTTATTGATTAACACCATACTAATCTCCCCTCTTGGATTCTTATGTTCACATTAATAGAATGCCTAATGGGACACACTCCCACAAATTTCTTCCCATGGAATTTTATGACCTCTTGATAACATTTTTCATGATAAAATTTTGACATAATGACTAAAAAATACAAAGTTTAAGCTCATGAATGTTACATAGGAAGATGTAGTATTGCTCTGTAAAGTTGCATTTTTGCATTTGTAAAATGTGGTATTGCATTATGGATTTGTGTTATTGTATTTTTGACATTGAACTATGTAAATATGGATTTTCCTATAAATAGTCAATATTGCATCTAAACTTGCAATTTTGTATTGTTAAAATTGGGTTTGCTCTAAAGTTGTGATATTACACTGTGTAAATGTGATTTTGCCTCTAAATAATTGGTATTGTGTCTAAACCTAAATTTTTGTGTCATTAAAATTAGTTTTGACTTATATTTTTAATATTTCACTGGTAACTTTGGTTTTGACTTGAAATAATTGGTATTATATTTATAATTATGGTTTTGCATCATTAAAACTTCTTTTCCATGTAGTTATGGTATTGCTCTCGAAATATGCATTATTTCCTTGGAATCAAAGGTTTTGTGTTTTTGATATGTGGTTTTTCTTTACAAGTTTGTTTGTAGGGTAAAGTTTTGTTTTGAAGTGTGATATGCAGTATTGAAGGGTGATATGCAATATTGATGTTGAGATATGTAGTTTTGTATGTAGAAAGTATGATATTGCATTAACTATATATTTTGTTGGTAATTATGGTATTGACCCCATGATATGAATTATTACCATTGAAAAGTGTAATATTTCATCTTATAGTTGAAGTTTTTCACTAACAATTTATGTGGTAAGGAAAGATGATTTTGACTAACAAGTTGTGGTTTTGTAGGAAAGTTATAGTTTTGCTTTATGTATCTATGGTATTGCACTATGTGAAAAACATAATAAACCCATGAGATAAATTTTAAAATCTATTTTCTAATTTATCTTTTATATTCTAAGGAAAAACCCACTAACACTTTTTAGCATGACCCTAAGACCAAGGAAAGACATTTTTAGCACTTTAAAATTTCAAATCACATCTACATTTCATGCTTAAAAATAATTTTAGTTATTTTATTCTCATTTTTTAAAAGTTCACAACTTAAAAAAATCCAAGGGGATAAAATTTCAAATCACATTTCACTTGGGTGTTTAAAAATGAACACAAAATTAGACTAAATACTTTTAAGTGATTGATTATTTATCATTTTACTTATTTGTGTTTCTTGTTTGGTAAAATTGAATTAATGTGTATTCTCTCACCCCATACCCTTTAGGGAACTTAGATGACCAAAAATGATTTGTAATTTTCTTTTTATCTCTTGGTATAATCATATAAAGAATGTCACTAAGTTACTCCCCAAGATTTGAATGATTTGGGTTATCCTAAAATGGCCTTAAAGTCCTATCTTTACTTTCTTTCATCTTAGCTTGTGGGTAAGAGTTAATATCCTCCTCATGAGTTATTTATCGAATACTTGATCCAAGAATTCATCTCCTAAAATTTTTTCAACCCCACTTCATGGTGGGGTATATAAATCAGGTCATGGATACTATGATTGTCAGGGGGCTGAGTGACTGGCATCTCTGATTGTAATGAAAACATGAATTAGGTCTGATTAACTAGAAGATTTTACTAAGAAGAAAATGAATGGAATCACTATGAAAATTAATAGACCCTTGCATAGTAGATTAGCTAGTATTAATTCAATTGACATGATTGTATCTCTAGTGTTAACCACACTTGGGACCATCTAGACATGCAAAACTTATAGTTTTTGAAAAAACCCACTTGCTACATAAATATTATCAATGCAGGGTGAGTAGCCTGAAGTTCCATGTCTCTATATGAATTATTGAGAGAAGAGGGGGCCTAAAAACCCTAATTTTCATGTACATATAAATTATTGTATTAGCAAACATTATTTCCTCTCAAGATCAAGTATATAGATGGAATTTGACAATATGAAGCCACCTTGTCATTTTTTAGGATTAGGATGATACACTTAAGTGTTTATGTTTTTTTTTTCCTTTTTACTTGAATTATTTTGAGTCAAAAATGTTTATTTTTCACATCACATTAAAAACAAGTCATGTTTATACACCCACTTTTTTCCTAAAGAGGTGTTATGTCATTTATTTGATACCACATTTTGCCTTAGTCATTTCAAAAACTTTTGTGTGGGTGTGTCACTTGTTTAAAAGGGGAATCATTACACTACCCATTTTGTTCCAAATATTTTCCTTAGATTTTTTTGAAAATAAATCCATTTTTTATATCTTTTGAGTGAGATAACATTTTTATGCTACTCTCTTTGTTTCAAAGACCTTTGCCTTATGTCTAATCAATTTCAAAACCACGTGTGCCTTTTTGGTCTATGCCTAGTGTTGGTTGAATATTTTGTCGATCAGCATACTGATAAAAAAATAGGTCTGATCAGCCAAAGTAGGAAGATTGGTCAACCAAATGTGTAGGTTTACCACATCAAAAGGGGACTAATCTCTCCTCTCATCAAGGGGAGGTTCCCTATAGATATGATATATATATATATATAGAAAATAATACTCAAGGGTAGGACAAACCATCCATCTCTCTTTTTTCAGAGATGATGCATGTGGATCAAAGGAAAAATCTCAAGGGAAATTATAGAAAGAACTCATCTTCTTTTAGAAGAACTATTCAACAAACCACAAGAATACTCCTAGTAGTAAATGCAAAGTGTAACCAAGGACGTAGTAACCAACAAATTGAGATGTAGCACAAAGTCTTCACTTGAATTGCTCAAGAGTGAGATATGAAGGACAATGAGGGCACAAAGTCATCCCAAGGTCCTTTACATAGAAATGAAAAGAAAACACACTAAAGGAAATTATGGGGGCACAAAGTCTCTCCACAGTTGACTTCATAACACCTTCCTAACTACTTTCACTAATTATGCTTGTTGAATTAAAGGAACAGAAAATATATCAAGGAAAAAGACATAAGAATAGTTTCCCCAACAACAAATATATTACAGCACAAAGTCTGAATAGTCACTTGCTTTCTTATTCCAATAACAAAATATTATCAACAATCTGAGCTCAAAGTCTCAGCAATGCCTTTCAATTTGGGTAGAGTTTCATTTCCAATTGTCAAAAAGAGATCTGTTTACAATAAAAGGGAGTCCCTTATATAGCCTCTTCAAGGACTCAAGAATAGTAACACATCATGTTGCATTAAATTTTGTTAAGAAGACAGGCTAGAATTTAGGGGCATCTACCCATTTTATTTTCTCAATGTAGAGAAACAAGTCACGCTATTCAAATTTTGCATCTTTCAATGTCCACCTAGTGATATGATCCTTCTTCATCATTCCTTCTTTTTTGGTTAAGTGAATCAGGTCCTTGATTCAATTTGATGCTCTATTCTTTAGTCACTTCCTGCTGGTCTTGGCCTTAAAGGCTGTGAATGCATTTAGGTATGTAGAGTAGAAGGATCAATAGCTATTTTATGAGCTTTGGAATTGATGTTCACGCACCTGTCACTACGTTTTCGACGGCTAGTTCACTATTCTTGAATTTGACGTCTTCAGGCACATCACCCCTTGGTCCTTCTTTAGATTTCCTATTTTGCATCCTCCTAAAGGGAAGGTGACCCTTCAGCTTTGGGGGAGTGTCCTTTAAGTTGGTATTTGAGAGTCCCCTACAAGGTCACCTACCCTTCGGGGTCCTTCAGTGACCTTTTCTTTGGAGTCTCTCGTGGACATTCTCGTGGACATTTTCCCTAAGCTTTCTTCGTGGGCATTTTCCTCAGGCTTTCTTTGTGGGAATTTTCCCTGGGATTTCTCTCATGGAAAATTCCCATGGAAAAAATGTCTGTGGACATTTCTTATGGACAAAAAGTCTACAGATATTTCTTGTGGAAAAAAAGTCTACAGAATTGTTCTCATCACTTTGCCTTCAAAAAAATCCTTTGAGCTTTCCTCCAGCAACCTTTCTGAATTCCTTCAAACTTTTTATCTGAAGGAATTCCTTTAGACAAAAGTTTGAAAGAATTATGCCTTTGTCTACCTTAAACAAAATTCTAAAAGAATTTACCTTAACTGTTTCCTTGAAAATGACCCTTCTAAATGGTGTTTTTATCGACCAAGTGCGCTCAACAAGGGCACTTGTCCTTTGGGAGGTTGTTTTAAACTTTCACTTTGAACTGCTCCTTTGAACCAACCATTGAACCAAGCTTTGAACCACACTTTAAACTAAGCTTTGAACTAAGCCAATGATCCCTTTGATTGAACCAAGCTGATGAACCATTTGATGAACCGACTGAGTGAACCGTTTGATTAAACCAAAGCATTGAACCAACCATTGAACCAAGCTTTGGTTCAATGGTTCATTCCCTTTGATTTGGCTAAGTCCTTTGGAAATTCCTTCGTTGAACCAAATGTGTTGAACCTATTGAACCTTGAACCCATTAGACCTTTGAACCAAAGTGGTTCAATGGTTCAACAGTTCAATGGTTCATGCCTTCTTCTCTTTGATAAGTGTTTTGAAGCTGTTGATCCTTGAACCTTGATGAAGTGCTTAACTCTTGTTGATGGCATTGAACCTTTGAACTTGTTGAACCCATTGAACCAAAATGGTTCAAGGTTCAATAGTTCAATGGTTGGATCCTTTGATTGATGCTGGCTGATGGACATTTTTGATTGAACTAAGGTGCTGAACCAATCCCAAAAATGACTAAGTGTTGAAAACTAATTCTTTTGATTAAACCTGCCTGTAAAAGCCTGTGAACCTATAGAAATGAACCTTCTTGTAGAGTCTATAGATTCCTGAGAAGCTTGAAAAATGAGTAATTTGAATGCCCAGGACAAATTTTAGAATGGGAAGAGACAATTCTGGTTTGTAGGACCAAAATAGTTCAAATGTTGTCCCAAAAATGAGTGATACTTTTTGGGGTACAACACCTAGTATCGTTATGCCATTTATTTTAGTCTAAAATATCATCCATTTAAGGAAACTAAGATTTCTAAACCAATTTCAAAATTGGTCTTATAAATTTTAGATTCAAACATTGACTGGTTTATGTGTATGCCTCACCTAATTTTGGCTTATAAATTTACCTCTCATTTTTGGATTGTGCAACTTGGACTAATTCATTTCATGCTTTGGTGATATTTGTGCCTATATTTGGGAAGTAGTCTATATTATGTGTGCCTCATGTATATTTTATTACTTATAACTAAGCTTTAAAATCTCTCTCCAAGTACAACATTAAGCATAATTAGTTTACATTTGAGTCTTTCTCATCACTTAGACTTGAATGTTTTACTCCTCATCCTTATTTTTACTTACTTGGAATTTATTTTCCCAATTAGTTTTATGCATATGAATAAATTCCTATGTCTTCTTCCAAAGTTCAAGTTTGATTTTGAATTTGAATGCCTAGTTTGAGTCCAAGTGTTTCAAATTGTTAGATTAATTATCTTGCATTTTAGACCTAGTTTGTATTAAATCTAGATTTTATGTCATGTTTCCAAAAGACTTAACACTTTGCCATTTCATTCTTATACCTAGTTGTTTAGAGTCTATTTTTTGTGTCATGTTTTTAAAAGGCCTAGCATCTTACCTATTTTTTTTAGACATAGTTATTTTGTGCCTAACTTTGTTCTTTGTTCCCAAAGACCTAACAACCTTTTCCATTTTAAGACCTAGATTAGAGCTATTTGAAACACTTTTTACCAAGACTGGCATTTGGATTTTTATTCACTTGAAAACTTGTGTGATACATTTGATGTTAGACCTTGGGGATGTTTTGGACTGAGTTTATTATTGACCTTTTTGGATAAGAGATCCATTCCTAGACCAAAATTTATACCATTTATCTTTTTGACCAAGTTTATAGAAATACCAAGTTTAAACCATTTTAAACAATAGACCAAGTACCTATTCCTAGATCACTGCTAATTTTAAACCTAGACTTAGCAATAGACAATTTTCATAGATCAAGACTACCCTATTTGGGATATTTGTCAAAACCCAACCATGCCAATTATCATATGTCAAGATCTCCCTTATTTAGGCTAATTAATGTATGATGTTTACCCTCTTAGTGATAATGGTACCTAATCCCCTAACTATAAAATTAACCCTCCTTTAGTCTATGTAAGAAACAAAATCTACAAAAAATCCAAGGCTTATCATTCCATGCCCTCAACCTTTGGCTTATGATAGCATCTAAGCTTCATGGCACCCATTTATTACTACTATAGGACTTCAACCTTTGGATTACACTAGTAACCAGGACTTATAACACATATTTATTACCATTCCAAGCCCTTAGCCTTTGGTTTATGCTAGCAACTAAACTTCATGTTGTCTTTTCATTACCGTGCTAGGCCCATCTAAATCTAGTATCTTGCTATCCCAATAAGGTTATAAAATTTATGACTAGATAGAGCATAGCTACCATCCTATACCTACATCTAGACTTTGTTAAACCCATCGTAGATGGTCCTATTTATAAATAAATCATTATCCAACCATAAATCAACCTTAATCTAGTGCCAACCTTCCCCCACTTTAGAAACTCCTTGTTGATCATTGAGCCATAATAGAGATAGTAATTACCTCTCCAAGATATATCATTCAAAGACCAAGATGTGTCTAGATCTGATATTTTACAACCATGTGTAATCCAAGGTCAAGAAAATCAAATAATTTGTGATTTTTTTGTTGAAACAACTATTTGTGATGAGTTAACCTATATTGAATTACCTTTTGACCATGTCACTATTTTTAAAGATTCTCACTTTGATGAACTAGTCTCTATGAAGTTGCCTATTAACCATTTACATTTTGTTGAGAAGCCTCACTTGGATAATCCAGTATTTTTGAATTCCTTCTTAGTTGAGCCTATTTATACAAATCCTATTATTTAACCATAGGCCATTACTCATCCAATAACAATCATTCAACATAACATATTTTCCATAATACCAGATGAAAAATCAATATTAAAGTTAGGTTATATTCTTGAACTGATATCATATTTAGCATCAAAAGCATAATCAACATCCCATGAGTCAAACTCAGCTTCAGAATTAGAATACATTCATGGATATTACACCATTGGTTACACATACATTATATATCAATTTGAATACATTTTTTATCCTTCCAAAATTTTTGAGGAATGATTACTTTAGCTTCAACATAAGTTCTCCTAGTATATTCTAAGGATTATCCTACCTATTTCCATTATATTATCTTTCCACATGCCATTAACACCACCCAACATTCCATTATATTGAAATTCCACCTCCCACCAGTGTTGATTAGGATTGACATAATCATACCTTGTTGAACTACATCAATGGTGATATATCATTTATAAAATATTATGGGGACCAAGACCACATTCATGAAAAGAAGAACAATCTCCTAATGAAACCTTTTCAAAGGCGCTAGAGGGTAATCAAAGTCTAAAATCAACATCTTCTAGTGAAACCTTGTTTAAAGCACTAGAATACAATGAAATTAAACATTCAATTTTCCTTAGTGAAACCTTATTAAAGGCACCATGGGATAATCAAGATAACTTTATTAGTGAAAACCTCTTTGAGGTGCCAATAAATGAGCACAAAAGTTCTTATCTCTTGATGAAGACATTATCAAAGATAACATTATTACAACTTCCATTATATAATATACTCAAATGGTAGCTACTCTCAGGCCTAAACAACAAAAAAATATGGTGGTCTTATTAAGAACATATTTAGAAGTCTTTGGCCTCACCATAATGAAAATTAGGTCAAATATGGAATCAACAACACTGTATATGCCTAAATATATTGATTTTCATTTATTTCCCAATAATTATACATTCCATTATGATCCATCTATTCATTTTAGACCGATATCACATTACTAAATCAAACCCTTTATCCATTGCTTATCTTTATCTACCACCATGGGATGCACTTTACTTTACAGAGGCTATGATGACATCTTGTCTCAAATTTTAGAGAAATAGAATAAAAAATGAATGAATATTACCAAAACAATATTAGATTCTAATACAATAGTAGATAACTGATACGGTAGATATTTAGAAGAGGTGTGGGCTATAAATTTACATAATTAACTATTTTGGTTGTATCATATGCTAATCAAGATGAGCATCTCCATATCATTAGGAAAAACATAATCATTTACTAGCCATTTGAATTGACTTTGCATTTACATTTATTTTTCCATTTGCCATTTGCCTTGTAGTTATTTCATACCTTGCCATTTAACTTACCTTGTAACTTAGGGTCAACCCTATTACCATTATATCTAATTTCCATAATATCACCTTCCTTATATTATACCATACCTTCACTATCAACCAAAGTTGTTTTAAATATACCAACCCACCCTTTTTGACCTTGGTTTTACTCCATTGGTTCTTTGGACACCTTCAACAAGGAGATTCAGATCAAGTCTAATAAGTTGATTTAGTATTCTAGACAAAGGTAGTATCTTGGACTAGTTTGATAGTGGTTTAGCAATTATGTTATTCATTATTATTATGTTCAACCTCATTTTAAGTGTTACTAACTATAAACTCCTTTGGGAAAATTAGTATCATTAACCCCTATTATTGTTACCTAATTATAAATTCATATGGTAAAATTATGGGCAACACCTTTATCATGCATTACCACATCACCTTGCATTCTTAGTTATATTGTACCCTTCACCTAATTCACAAACTTGCTACTACCTAGTCATTGTCCTCTACTATAAGGCAAAACTATATTGACTTAAAGTCTCATATTTGGACTATGTAGGAAGAACTTAATTTAAATTGAGGTCAAATCAGTCACCCTTTGCCATTCTCTCTCTATTTTATGAGTAATTTAAGTTTGAACACTCTTACCATCTTATGATACACCAATATGTGCATTATTTATTTTAAATAGATGTATTACTATACCTTTGGTCTATGATATGATCTCATCATTTTATGATCAACCTAAACCATGGTATCACTATTTTATGAGTTGGAATATTCTATCTCATGATTCTTTATTGCGTTGAGATACTTAGAAAATTCTAAGAACATTTATAAATGACCTAGAAAATCCTAAAAATCACAAATTCATGAAAATTGGCTAAGAATCTCCATGTGAGATATAAATCCATCAAAATTTTTGGGATGGGCCATCTTGTTTGTTTAGTTTATTTCTATAACACCTTGGTATTTTTCCTCCCATTTTTTGGAGAAATACATTAGCCTGAGGTTCACACAGACTATGTAGGAAACACCTGGATACATGGGATATCCTAGGTTAGCTCAGCCACACCTTTTATTCTTTTCAACCACTTCTTTACCTTAAGGACTATAGGATTCCTCACTATCTCACAAGTAACCACTTGTTATCTAGTTTCCCCATCTTTATTGGCCTCATCCATAAACTTTGTTCATTTTATGGTTTCATGTTATACGCATTGTGTATTCAATTTTGATACACTAATGACAACATGGCTTAATTTTACACTCTCACCCTTTCATGAGAAACCATTTATAATGCTCTCATAATTTTCTAAGCATTTTCATTTCACACACTCACCATTTTATGAGATCATTCCCATATTTCATATACAACACGATCATGTTTTTTTCTCATCAAAATTTATTTTATTCCATATCTTAGGAGAACTACATTTGGATTGAAGTTCATGTTGGATCTTCCATCCATGGTAGGCAACATCCAATTTCCTTGTGCATTTGGAGTCAACTCAGCCACCCCTACCTTTTATTTTATTCCCCCCCCCCATTTTGTTTGTGTTGTCTCAATGTCTCCTATATCTTAGGGGAAATGTTTTTCATTTTGTTTGTGTCCTTGTTTCACTATAACCTAGGGGAAACCTTGTGCCAATTGATATTTCCTTGTTTTCACTAACATTGTGATTAACCATTGTTTGTTTACTTTTTGTTTTGATTATTTTGTTCACTTTTATTTATTGGTATTTTGGTGTGTTTTTATTTATTGGTGTTTTTTTTTGGTTTGCCTATTTGTTTGCTTTCATTATTGTGACTTGACTTAGTATATATGTGTTTATTTGGTAATTAATTAGTAACTATAATTAAGTCCATCCATATTCATATGCCAACATTGTCATCATGGTTTTTATAATTGGTGCATTATTTTCACTTGTTTATTGGATCAAGAATCAATACTTATGCATATTAAAACTAAGTTATCATGTTGTTCTATATAATGGTTCATACCATCATGCTAAAACAAAAACTAGTTGAATTTATATTACAAGTAATGATGTGATGGTAATTATCCTTGGTAACCTGACAAATTCTCAACATAATTCAAACATCACCCAAATATAAAGTAATTAAATCACAAATGAATTTTAATCCTTGATAGTTATGATGTGCATCTCCATCCTAAAAGGTAACCCAAATTCATGCCTATCCTCTATATCAACTTACCCTTACTCCATGAGTGTAGTACATAAGCCCCCTTTTTTATTTCCCATATTGTCCCAGACTTGAAGGCCAAATTGTATTATAACTACCTTTAGGAAAATCATTGTATTTCAAATTTGGATGTTAATGATTATAACCACCTTTGGAAAAATAATTATCATTTTTTCCCCCCTTCTTGGGAATGTGTTCATTATGATAATGAAAATAACCACCTTTGGGAAAATAATTATCTCTATCCACCAAAATAGGGAATTTTTCATTCTACTAATGATTATAACCACCTTAAATCATTATTTTCCCCTTGCTATGTTGATGATTATAACCACCTTTGGATAAATAATCATTTTTTATCTACCCAACTGGAGCATCTCACTATACCTATAATTATAAATACATTTGGTAAAATCAGCCTTTTCCACCCCTTTACCTTTATGTCCATTTTTTTTTTCAAATGAATGGTCATCAATTTTATTTGTCACCCACTTCCTCAAGGGAGAATCTAGGGCTCATTCATTACCTATTGGGGAATTAGGCATTAAGGAAATTTTCATTCTTTGAGAATATGTTATTGTGCCTATATGTTTTAATGCCCTCCCAAATAGGGGGAAACTTTAGACACCCCATTTTGGCCACAATTGGATTCTAACCAAGCTTTAATTGATTTATACCAAACATTACAAATTAAGTCTAGAAATTACTAAACATCCTAATTTCATATGCACATTGGACATTACTAATAAAAATGATGTTGAGGCATACTTATTTTGGATATTATCCTCTAAAAAATAATAACCTCTATGGATTCATCCCTAATCCCCATACAACCAAAGAAATGGTAGTTTGGCCATTAAACCCATTGAGGTACTTGAATAATTCCTAAAGTGATAAAATGCTAAGTAGAATGAATCAACTAATTAAACTAGATTAAATGATCAGGTAAATAATCCATTTACAATTAATGAATATCTAAAAATGGAAATTCAAAAATTCAAGATATTAAGCTTTTTCATCATTACTTTTCTGAGTTGTCAAGAACTCACAAAATATCTCAAAAATATTTGGATTTTGTGAACTATGCCTATTAATTGAAAATATTAATTAATGTCCCCTCCTTAACTCAACTATGGTTATCCTTAACTCACCTATGGTTATTTTTAACTCAATTACAATTAGTTCTAACCCAACTACACTTGGGTGAGACTTAACTTTAGAGGCTACAAATAGAAGGCCTCAGCCATTGATATGAAATTTTTTTTGGTGCAATGTTATTATGTAAAAATACCTCAAAAATATTCATTTTAGTATTACCATGACCATTTTCCAAGCCAAATCAAGCCAATCTGAGGTGCGAAGGAGAGGTGGATTAATATAACTTCATTGAAAAAGATTTCTTGAGCACATAGCCAAGTAAGCCAACTTCATCATAAAAGCACATTTAAAGATACAAAGAGGATAAAAGGAAGTTTATCTTTATTTATTTATTTATTTGTGCTTTAATTTTATTCTTGTTATTTATTCTCACCCTAATGTCTAGTCTAGAGGTGTTAGTTTTTAATGTGTTTATTTTTATTTGATTTTTTTGAATAACACCATACTAATCTCTCCTCTTGGATTCATATGTTCATATCTCTCACCAAATTTTTTTTATGAATGACTAAACATACTATATGTTTCATTGGGTAGAGTCTAACCTCTAGAACCAATTTTTGTTCCTATAGCTAAACATTTTCATTATAGTTATTTTGTTTATATTTTTATTTATGTCATAGATATAAAATTTCCACCTCTGATATAAATATAATATAAACAACATGTGGAAGTTATTAAGAATTTGTTTTGAGATTAGAAGTGTGTAAGCATAACAAGTAATCCAATTGAGATATTGTGATTTTTTATAACAATATTTAATTGATACATGATATGAACAAAGACAACATTACAAGTTAATCATGTTTTATGTTGAGAGGAAGAGTCAAGCTAAAGTTTGAGAGAGGAGGCCACCTATGGAAGAATTTAAGTAGAGATCCTACTCATTAGTATAGAAAAGTAATTTATTTTGTCTATTTAATTACATATTATGATTTAACATTTATGTTTGAGATAAATTACATTTAATTATGTGATTCATAATAATTTTTAGGGAAGATTTCAATATAATTGTTTTAATCAGTCAATTCATTTCATGCAAGTTTGATTCCTTTATAAGAATTTCTATTCTATGTAATTTTTATTCATAAGACCTAGACTGCAATCAACAAGAGTAAAATTAGAAGGTTTAATGTGCATATATATTTAATTAATCTTATCAAGCTAATACCCCTAGGTTATCAATTAATAAAATAGATATTTTAGGTTACCATTAGCTACCCCAGCCCATGTGGCTCTAATTATAGTACTACATTATTTAACTAGTAGGTAGAAATACTGCTCATCATTTTGGCATCATTTCTAAAGAATGGTGTCACACACTAGAAATATCCAATCTTATAAATTGTCTTTTCTATTTTATAATTCAATTTCTTATGTTCTAACATAAAGATTTATTAGATTCATAAATTAAAATATCACTATTCTCTAGCTTAAATTTTTTTATTTATAGATATTTTTTCTTATTTTTGTAAAAGTTTGAATAGTAAAATTTAGAAAAATAATACAGGCCATACTAACACTATGTAGGCAAGAAAAAAAAGAGGAAGGTGGTTTGCTTTCATGTAAAGAGAAGGGACCATCTAGGTAGATTCTTGCCTAGACAATTAAACTCTACTACAAGAATAAAGATACATCCTCCACAATTGTGGAATACGAGGAAATTTTTAGAGATCATTTGTAATCATTGATAGAGGAACTAGAAAAAGAGGAACTCTTGGATAAGTTGGTAGCACAAGATGGGAATTTTTAATAAGATGTTTATACACATTAAAAGGACCCATCTATACCATCTTTAATAATCCCCACCATATCACCTCATACTCAATAATCTAGAATTTAATTCCCTCCATCCTCACCTAAATTTCTTCTAAAAAGAATTTAAATCCCTTCTAGCTCCTAAAAGAGACACCATGCCTATATAATATATTGAATTAGTAAATTTCTTTACTGATCAAAAGGTTGAATCCTTAAGATATTATACTCCTTCACTATTATATATAATACCTTATATCCCTCTATAAAAATCCAAAATATCCATTTACTACACACTAGGGATCACAAATATTGGCAAAAAATTTAAAGAGTGGGTGGTAAGAGCCTCTATTTTACAAATAAAAAGAGTATTCATGGAGGACCATCAAGAATAAAATACTACCAATGAGTCTGTAAATTTTAAATTCCCCATCCACAACCCTAGAGGAATTTCAGTTATGAAGAATATCCCTCACTTTGTCCTCCATACTTTTAGAGAAAATGCAAGTGAATACCTAGATACATTCCTCTTTGAGTTTGATATCTTATGCCACATCTATGGCTATAACCAAGATACTCAAATTTTGAATTTATTTCTAGAAACACTCAAAGATGCAACTCTTATATGGTTTATGGAATTGGAAAGAATGTAATTTATACTTGGGAGGAAATTAGGGAAATGTTTTTGTGTAAATATAAATATTATTGTTGATAAAGAAACTATATAATTGATGGCATGTTCATGATAACATAAGAGGAAGATGAATCACTAGAGGATTACATGGAAATATTCATGTTTAGCCTATATAAATCCAAATAGACTATAATGGATAGGGAATCCATAAAATTGGTATTCTTGAATGGAGTTAGAGAATATTTTATTGAATTATTATACCTAATTACTGGAAGAGATGTTTAGACATTATCCCTTAATGAATTAATGACTCTATTCAAGAATTACTCAAGATCAACCATGAAAAAAATCAAAGAAGTAGGATACTTCCATCATCCACTATAAATAGAATTTATAAAATAGAGGTAATCAATATGTTATAAGATATAATCAAGACATAATTATAAATATGGATACTTAAATGGATACATTACATACAATAAAAAATAAATTATAAATAGAGAAAGCCTTGATGGTTTACTATCCAAATTGATAAAAAATAAAATAGACTACAAATGTCATGCAGTTTGGGTAAAGTTAACTAGAATTATATGGGAATATCCTAAAATAGTTGAATTACATGAAATTATTTGATAAGGATACTAGGTCTTATATGTATCACAATAGAGACAATGGCCACCTAGGCCCTTCCATCCAAGTATGCCACCAAACCTAGCATTTCCAAATTATCAATTTTTAATTGCTCATAATTATGGATAATGTTCTTGGAGTAATATACAACCCCAAAAACAAATATGGTCATAAACATAAAAATTTTAAACCTACCTAAGGATTAAATTATTGGAAGTGTCTCATAACCATTAATCCATCCCATAATTAGCAATGGTCTTACCCTTCACAACTATGAAAAAAATCATGAAGAATTAGCCGATGTTGGGTTAATAAAAATATTAAATTCTCACAGTAGAAACAACTATAGTAATAAAAAAAACTAGATATAATGGAAAATACCAAACTACATCTTAGGATAACATAATTGCCTACTTAACCTATGTCAAACCCTACCAATAAGTTGTTTTAGATAACACAAACCATCAAAATAATATAATATCTAACATATACCCTGGATATTAATGAAATACATTTTCACTCAAGATCTATTATTATACAAACCACCTCTCCCATGATCACTAAACTAGTTACAGAAACCATGGATTACCATACTAACATTCATCCACTCTAACCCACCACCACTCCTAAACAAGATCTTCCAGAAAAACAAAAAAACTTGATCATCCTCCTTTTCATGAGAGACTAAGTATCCCACATCCTTAGTTAGAACCAAAATTTAACCTCATAGGACAAATAAAAATTTGTGTAAATATTTCATTCTTTTAAGATATGTAGTTACCTATCTAAATTAAATCTATCCATGATCTATGATTGAAGAAAAGAGGCAAGAAAAGAAAAGATCCCAAAACCATCCAAGTCCTTGGTCAAATTATAGACATTATGTTGGGAAACATGGATCCCCTAAAATATGTTAATATATGGAGTCTTGTATTCAATGTTAACATACAAGGCCAAACCATCACTAACACATTAATCAATTTTGGAGTAACCATTAATGTTATGAATATAGAAATAACCCAAAATTTGGGACTCATACACCTATTCCCAACACTTATAATCTTGTAAATGGCTGATAGATCCACCAGTATACCTAAAAGGATCATAGAAGATGTCATCATTAATTTGTATTCATGGGAGTACTTTTTTAGGTTAACATACCCCCATTTTTGAAAAATAGGGACCCTTGTGATTATTTGGAACCTTAATGCTAAAATCTTGATAATTTACACTTTATTGGAATTTTAAGATCATCCATGCCTAATGAAATGGGCCCATTTGCTCATGGTTTTGTTATAACCTTACCTAATGCTACTAAAAATTTATCCTCATATATTAAGTTATAGGTTTCATGGAGTTTCTATAGATCATGCTTGGAATTTATAGATTAACCATATTCAAACTTTTACTAGTCTTAAATTTATGGAAGCTCATAGTTAGATTCATGTGATGAAACCCTCCTTTGGAAAACCCTAGCTTAGACCTTTGATTCAAATTCAATTTTAGTAGGAACATATTTTGTGAGAACATTTTGGAATAAATTTTTTCTTAATCCTAATTTTCATGATAAGGGTTGGTCATATTTTTTAGCACAACCAAACCTTAGCCTAAAAACCATGTTTGGTTCCCTTTTATTTTCACCCTTCCTTTCCCTATGTTTTTTAACATGGTCTAATGTTTATGTTTGTAGGATATTTTATTTTAGAATGGTATCCTTTATCATATTCTTAGACTAAAGTCTTAACCCTAAGTCCCCATTCATATTTATCAACATGAATGATACCTTAGTCTTAAAACATTAGCCTAAGTTCCTATATTAACCCACATCCTAACTGAAGCACCTCACTTCTTTACAAATCTAATGGCTCTCACTTATCATTAAGAAAGATATAATGGAGCATAAGAATATTAATTAACTTAAATCCTCAATCCATTAGACCAATCCCACATGATCACTTGAGTCATGATCAATGATCCATGCTCAAGCAGGATCGTAGATCAGATAGTGCGAGATCATCCTCAAGTTAAAGGGCCCCCTTTTATCAAAAATAGACTTAGATTAAGTTTTAACTTTAGGTTTCATTGTAATTTTCAATACAATGAAACCTTAGGATAAAACTTATGCTATAGCTTCAATATTTGAAAAGTCTAATCAAGTGCAAGTATCCAGATCAAGATTAATGGCCTATAGTGACTCACACAGGGATGATCAGATAGAGCGAACATGGTGTTGAAAATTCAAATTCTAAGGAACCCCATGAATCTTCCATGTGGCACTCATACATTAAATATTGATATCAAAGGGTCCCACACATTAAAATTTTGACTTAACTTAAGTTTTTATCCTAAGGTTCATTGTATTTTTTAATGCAATATAACCTTAGGTTACAACCATAATATTCAAAGAGACTTATTTTATTTAGATTTTAACTTAGGTTTTTTATCTTATTATTAATTTTATGACATGGTATCAAGTTGAATTGATCTCATTTATGGCTGAAATAACCAATGACATGTATCTAATTAGATCTTGATCAACAGTCCATGATTAATTAAAGCAAGATGATCCTACAAAACATATTAAATCAAAGATCTATAGACCAAGGGGAGTTCATAAGCATAAAATTGAAATTATTGTGATCATAATTTCACACCCACAAGGACATAATTTATGTTTGTGAGACCATAAAATTTAATCAAACCCAATGATTCACAAACTTAAATTTGATGTTCTTGTGGCCCTCATTTGACACTTGTGATGCCGTCATTGATGTCTGAGAGGATGTCAAATTTAAGCTCATAAAATGTATTAGTTAGGCATATGAATATTATTTGTAAACATGACTAAAGTTTGGTGCTCATATTTAATATCAATGAAACCCCTTAGAATATATTCAAACACTTAGGATCTTTGAACTTCAAATGATAAAATAATCTCACAACCTAAATGTTTGTAGACATAACCTTAATCTAAGTCTATTTCCTAAGGTTATAATTGAATTTATTTAAATTAAATAAACCTTAGGCTAGAGACTTATATTAAGTATTATTTTAAAATGTCCCTATGATATAAAACTTAGCTTAAAAATTAAACTAAGGATTCATCATGTTTGTTAATACGATAAAACCCTAGGTTAAAAACTAATAATTGGACCACATATTATTTGGACCCCTTTTTAGGTTCATCTTAAGACTTAGATTAAATATTTTAACCTAAAGTTTACATTATGTTTATTAACATGAAATAAACTTTAGCCTAAAATATCTAGCCTATGTCCCTTTTATATGTGTTTTGAAGACTTAACATAAATATTTTAGACTAAAGTTTATGATGTGTTTATTAACATAAAATTAACCTTATCCTAAAGTATTTAGCCTAAGTCCCTTCCTATTTTTTGATGATAATTAAAGGTCATGCTCTTTGTAGGATCAATGGCTCTTACTTTATCATGAAGGATGATCTGATGGAGTGAAATGATCTGACAATCCAAATATTTTGATCCATCAAACCAATGGCATATATCCATTTGGATTAAGATCAAAGATTTTTTCTTTCTCATGAGAGGAAATTAGAGAGTTCATATATTAGAGACTATTTAATAAGACCTCATGTGCCTACAAGATCAACATGTGGCAAGCATGCATTCACTACATAGAATGTAGATCCCAAAAGACCCATGAAGGTGCCAAGTGTTATAACCAAAGATCCTGACACAAAACAACCAATGATTCTCAAGCCCTATGATCATGATAAATGATCTACATTGATCCATAAATAAGGATCTAATAATGCAAAGGAAAAGTTAGTTTTTCAAAAGACAATAGCTAGTCCCTTAAGGTATTTATGAAAAATGTCATGAAAGTTGCAAAATGGATGCCACATGGTCACAACACAAGCACAAAATGACAAAATTAAATATTTTATGTTATTGAAAAGGAAAAGGTATAAAATCATGGGTCTCAATAAAATCCAAGACATGAATGAGCCTAAGTCCAAATTTCCATCACCATTAAAGCTTCAAGAAAGCCCCAACATCCATAAAATACCTAATCCAAAGTTAGATTAATCACAGTCAAACTGAGAAGAGTTTAATTATAATCTAATCAAGAACAAGTTAAAACAAAGATTACTTACAATCCATTGGTGAACAATTTTCAAGTCGCATAGCCATGGCAGCTCATAAACAGCTACAAAGGGACAAGATTGAGTGAAAACTAACCTTAGATAATGAGGGAAGAGTTTTTAAGGATATGGACCTTGATACTATAGCATTAAATAATGGGAATAGAAACTAATCCAAACTCTTTTAGACCATTAAGGAGATGCAAGCTCTTATAGGAGAAGAATAGTTGCCATAATAGGATCAAGTGAAACTCAAATGGACACTTTAAGAACCTCAAGAAGTGTATATGTGGAGAATCTTGAGCCTCCTAAAGTCACAAAATCATGAGGTAGTATGCAACTCAATCTAGAAATAGCAAGATTGGAGAGGGTGACAACCAAAAAAACCATGATTAGGAGGGAAGAGTTCACATTTCAAAAGGTTGAACCATTTGTGAATTTAACTCCCATTAGAATTCAAAATCTTGGTGAGTATATTATTTATGAGGAAGACATATAAAGACTAATTGATTCTCATTTATGTTAGATTATAGAAGGTATTATAGGCATGAATTAGAAGATATAGAACTTGGAGAAAGAAAAAGAGAATCTAGAGACACAGGTTATCTTGTTAATCCCAGAGGAAATAATAAATATTATTTGAGGCATATTTTTATGACATTTTTTACTCCTTAAATTCAATTAATATAAGGCAAGATGAATTAGCACAACAACATGAAATATCCAAGGGTTTATTAACCCAATTGAAGATCTCAAAAGATAGAATAAGGGAGCTTATACACATACTAATTAAGGGTAGAATTCCTAGCTTCAAAACCATTAGCCTAGCTTAATTAAATGAAATATTGGGGATAGTTGTTGATAAAATACAAATCTTAAGTACTTAGTCAAAGAGATTAGAGATATTCTTGGTAGATGATGAGGAGATGATAGCTAGAATAAAATAACTCCTTGGCACCATGCTAGCCAACCCTATGAAATATAGATCCTTGGGCATCATTGATGATGACAAACACAAGCACAGAGCCACTTTGGTAATGAAAGAGGTGAGGAACAAGAATCAAGGCCAAAATAGAAGTGATAATAGCTGATTCATGGGCATGATCTTCACTACCGAAGAGAATATTTTTGAATGCAGGAGCATCAAGGATGCCATGACAAGGAATGATATGGATTTAAATGACTTGGATAACTAAGAAGATGATTATATCTTAAAACTAGTTTTTGATTTGGAGCTAGTCAGTGAAAAACATTAGAGGGTCATGGATATTATTTAAGAGTAGCCAGGGATCCCTTCAGCCCAAGTCCCAATGGATAATTGATAAGATTACATTTTATGTAAAATTTGTAATACTTAAACATGGAATATTATTTTGTAAAGGCATATGCTATTTTGTTAGCATATTTACCTATAGGTCAGTTTATTTTGTAAAGGGAAATGTATTCTAGAACTATGAAGAAGGATAGTTCTCATTATCTTTTTACATGTGTAATATTATGACTGACTAATATGCTACCTGAGTCTCCTATAAAAGGCATTATTACCATTTTTTAAAGAGGGAGTTTTGAGATAAAACTTGTATACTTTTGAGAAATCATTAGAAGCAATGAATAATAAAAATTTTGTCTAAATTTGTTTATATCAATTGTTACATCACTTCTCTCTCAATTTATTATTCTAAGTCTTGAATTTGAATGGTTTATATGAATTTTGAATGTGCATCCTTGATACAGGGTATCTAATTTATGTTTATGCTATATTAGTTCAATGTTCTTAAACTTTGATTCATTTTATTTAATTTTCATTAGGATGTGAAAATTTTATTTGAATGCATCAGTAAACCTTTAAGGCAAAGTTAGTTCATACTTGTATTGTTTCATGTTTTCCTTTGATATTTTCCAGGTGTATGGTGGGATTTGAGCATCTACTTATTCACATTATATATTGGTTAAGTGCCTGTTTATTTGAAATTAAAAATAGGTGATGATGTTTGAGGCAAAGATCATCAATCACATAATTTCTTTCTACCTTACCCTTACTTTTGCTTCTTTTTAACCAAATCACTCTATTTTAAGCTCCACTATAGATATTCATTTAGATTAGTCTTTATTTTAGAACTTTTATCATAATTCACTAATAATATCATAATATCTCTTGCATTTCACTTAGATTAAGAACCATGGTGGCTTCTAACCACCAATAAATATAAATTTATGGAACAATTTGTTTTTCTCTACCTCTATTTCACCACAAGTAACTAGATTACCAAAACCTTCTACGCATGCTCTAAGTTCTCAGAATTCTAAAAGGATAAGTGTTCTTTAAACACTAAGAACAACTATGATACACTTAGAGGTATAAAAAAATGAGATCCGCTAGCACCAAAAGGAGGGCTTGGTGAATTTGTTGAATCTTTGTTAGTCTTAGTATGTTTTGATGAAAGGTTGGTGGTATCTTTACACATTTTTGTAATTATTTACTTAACAACATAAGGATCATTGGTCTTTGTGGTCTGTAACCCATCTTTGTGTTACCTTTAGACAAAGATCAAAGTTCTTTGAGGTTAGATGCTTGATTCTGGTAATGATAGCTTAAGATCTAAAAATCCATAGTATTTGGGGTTAGAATATCTTGTTTTGATCAAATATTGGTAGATATTTTATATATCTAATTTCCTTTGAGATTAGGACTATAAAGATTGATCATAGTTACATAATTGGACACATCTTTGAAATAGATTAGTTAAAGTTGGTGCCCTTTGTTGTATTCTACATATATATTTGTAAAATTAGCTTAAAGGTTGGTTTGACACATCATATCTCAAACAAGATCCAAGTTCTTAAACTAGAATTGCCAAGAATCTGGTTAAGATCACATTTAGAGGCAAGAGAACCTCTACTGGAACTAGACACCCATAGGAAATATAGGTGAGACAAAGGTAGATGTGGGCATTCAAATTATTTTCTAGCTTTAACACTCTAAGGTACTCCTACATTTAGCCTTCACCAAGATATGGTTTGGTTGGGAAGTTATCCTATCAATGTACAAGGTGTAGTTCTTGACCTTCCCCACAATCTTAAAAAGTATTTGCTAGTTTTTAGTCGTAGCGGTATTGTAATAATTAAACATCATGTTAAATCATTCAAGGATTCATTGAGATTGTTAAATTTAATTCATGAGGATGTAACATGTAGATTGTTCCCTTTTAAATTTAAATATGTTTCATATGAGTGGTTCTTAAACCTACCTAATGATTGCATCACCACTTGAGATGAACTTAATAACAACTTAATTGACTAATTTGGAAAAATAATTAGCCCTTGTATCCTATACTTTTAATTTACCACCCTAAAAAGGGATGCCAATGAAGTTATAATAACCTTCAATGCTAGGTTCTAAAATATGTACATCATGACCATTAACCCTTATAAACCTAATCGGGCATTAGCCTTGGAAATCTACAAAGGTTCTCTTGATCCCATGACTTTAGTATTCATCAAGAGGGTTAGAGGTCTTATGAACATGCTATCTTTAGATTATGTTGAAGCTATGATCATTAATGACCAAATGTAACCTTCAGGATAGATGGCCTACTCCATTCCCAATGTCAACCCACATATGCCTACCTTGAATGTCTTTCCTAATAATAACCAAAATGTGTCTGCTCTCAACCAACTCCCAAATATAAACCAATTACCTCTAAGACATGCTATTCCTAACCAAAATTTATGGTTCTTAAATCACCCTAATAACAATGGATTTAATAAAATTGATCAAAGGACCTTAGTACTAACCACTGGTACCAATAACAATAAAGTTCATAATTTGAATGGTCCAAAAACTAAGCATTAATTTCCTTTAACTAAAAAAACAAGTTGGTAATATTAGGGAAACTTATAGTAGAAAATTCTCTTTCCAATGGTTCAACAGACCCAATAATAGGTTTAATAATGATAGTTTAC
This sequence comes from Torreya grandis, assembly GCA_037957365.1. NCBI lineage: Eukaryota > Viridiplantae > Streptophyta > Pinopsida > Cupressales > Taxaceae > Torreya > Torreya grandis. Next base: position 242,636 of record JARHVA010008317.1, read on the forward strand.
ACAATAATAAGAATAGTGAATCATCTTCTAAAAACAAGACTATGGATATTAATCTTATTGATATTACTTTGCATGATTGCCATAGAGTCCATTATATTGCTAAGCATGGTGATATTGATTGCATTGAATTATGTAAGGCTTTTGAAGTATTTCAAGAAGAGTTGGAAACTTTTGAGGTAGTGCCTAACAAAGACAATGGTGTAGGTACTTCAAGATCCAAGCCTATTGACCATACCTTCATGGTGGAAATGTTCCAAAAACTAAGCATTAATTTCCTTTAACTAAAAAAACAAGTTGGTAATATTAGGGAAACTTATAGTAGAAACTTCTCTTTCCAATGGTTCAACAGACCCAATAATAGGCTTAATAATGACAGTTTACACAATAATAAGAATAGTGAATCATCTTCTAAAAATAATACTATGGATATTAATCTTATTGATATTACTTTGCATGATTGTTATAGAGTCCATTATATTGCTAAGCATGGTGAGATTGATTGCATTGAATTATGTAAGGATTTTGAAGTATTTCAAGAAGAGTTGGAAACTTTTGAGGTAGTGCCTAACAAAGATAGTGGTGTAGGTACTTCAAGATCCAAGCCTATTGACCATACCTTCATGGTGGAAATGTTCCAAAAACTAAGCATTAATTTCCTTTAACTAAAAAAACAAGTTGGTAATATTAGGGAAACTTATAGTAGAAACTTCTCTTTCCAATGGTTCAACAGACCCAATAATAGGCTTAATAATGACAGTTTACACAATAATAAGAATAGTGAATCATCTTCTAAAAATAAGACTATGGATATTAATCTTATTGATATTACTTTGCATGATTGTTATAGAGTCCATTATATTGCTAAGCATGGTGAGATTGATTGCATTGAATTATGTAAGGATTTTGAAGTATTTCAAGAAGAGTTGGAAACTTTTGAGGTAGTGCCTAACAAAGATAGTGGTGTAGGTACTTCAAGATCCAAGCCTATTGACCATACCTTCATGGTGGAAATGTTCCAAAAACTAAGCATTAATTTCCTTTAACTAAAAAAATAAGTTCGTAATATTAGGGAAACTTATAGTAGAAACTTCTCTTTCCAATGGTTCAATAGACCCAATAATAGGTTTAATAATGACAGTTTACACAATAATAAGAATAGTGAATCATCTTCTAAAAATAAGACTATGGATATTAATCTTATTGATATTACTTTGCATGATTGTTATAGAGTCCATTATATTGCTAAGCATGGTGAGATTGATTGCATTGAATCATGTAAGGCTTTTGAAGTATTTCAAGAAGAGTTGGAAACTTTTGAGGTAGTGCCTAACAAAGATAGTGGTGTAGGTACTTCAAGATCCAAGCCTATTGACCATACCTTCATGGTGGAAATGTTCCAAAAACTAAGCATTAATTTCCTTTAACTAAAAAAACAAGTTGGTAATATTAGGGAAACTTATAGTAGAAACTTCTCTATCCAATGGTTCAACAGACCCAATAATAGGTTTAATAATGATAGTTTACACAATAATAAGAATAGTGAATCATCTTCTAAAAATAAGACTATGGATATTAATCTTATTGATATTACTTTGCATGATTGTTATAGAGTCCATTATATTGCTAAGTATGGTGAGATTGATTGCATTGAATTATGTAAGGCTTTTGAAGTATTTCAAGAAGAGTTGGAAACTTTTGAGGTAGTGCCTAACAAAGACAGTGGTGTAGGTACTTCAAGATCCAAGCCTATTGACCATACCTTCATGGTGGAAATGTTCCAAAAACTAAGCATTAATTTCCTTTAACTAAAAAAACAAGTTGGTAATATTAGGGAAACTTATAGTAGAAACTTCTCTTTCCAATGGTTCAATAGACCCAATAATAGGTTTAATAATGACAGTTTACACAATAATAAGAATAGTGAATCATCTTCTAAAAATAAGACTATGGATATTAATCTTATTGATATTACTTTGCATGATTGTTATAGAGTCCATTATATTGCTAAGCATGGTGAGATTGATTGCATTGAATTATGTAAGGCTTTTGAAGTATTTCAAGAAGAGTTGGAAACTTTTGAGGTAGTGCCTAACAAAAACAGTGGTGTAGGTACTTCAAGATCCAAGCCTATTGACCATACCTTCATGGTGGAAATGTTCCAAAAACTAAGCATTAATTTCCTTTAACTAAAAAAACAAGTTGGTAATATTAGGGAAACTTATAGTAGAAACTTCTCTTTCCAATGGTTCAACAGACCCAATAATAGGTTTAATAATGACAATTTACACAATAATAAGAATAGTGAATCATGTTCTAAAAATAAGACTATGGATATTAATCTTATTGATATTACTTTGCATGATTGTTATAGAGTCCATTATATTGCTAAGCATGGTGAGATTGATTGCATTGAATTATGTAAGGCTTTTGAAGTATTTCAAGAAGAGTTGGAAACTTTTGAGGTAGTGCCTAACAAAGATAGTGGTGTAGGTACTTCAAGATCCAAGCCTATTTACCATACCTTCATGGTGGAAATGTTCCAAAAACTAAGCATTAATTTCCTTTAACTAAAAAAACAAGTTGGTAATATTAGGGAAACTTATAGTAGAAACTTATCTTTCCAATGGTTCAACAGACCCAATAATAGGTTTAATAATGACAGTTTACACAATAATAAGAATAGTGAATCATCTTCTAAAAATAAGACTATGGATATTAATCTTATTGATATTACTTTGCATGATTGTTATAGAGTCCATTATATTTCTAAGCATGGTGAGATTGATTGCATTGAATTATGTAAGGCTTTTGAAGTATTTCAAGAAGAGTTGGAAACTTTTGAGGTAGTGCCTAACAAAGACAGTGTTGTAGGTACTTCAAGATCCAAGCCTATTGACCATACCTTCATGGTGGAAATGTTCCAAAAACTAAGCATTAATTTCCTTTAACTAAAAAAACAAGTTGGTAATATTAGGGAAACTTATAGTAGAAACTTCTCTATCCAATGGTTCAACAGACCCAATAATAGGTTTAATTATGACAGTTTACACAATAATAAGAATAGTGAATCATCTTCTAAAAATAAGACTATGGATATTAATCTTATTGATATTACTTTGCATGATTGTTTTAGAGTCCATTATATTGCTAAGCATGGTGAGATTGATTGCATTGAATTATGTAAGGCTTTTGAAGTATTTCAAGAAGAGTTGGAAACTTTTGAGGTAGTGCCTAACAAAGATAGTGGTGTAGGTACTTCAAGATCCAAGCCTATTGACCATACCTTCATGGTGGAAATGTTCCAAAAACTAAGCATTAATTTCCTTTAACTAAAAAAACAAGTTGGTAATATTAGGGAAACTTATAGTAGAAACTTCTCTTTCCAATGGTTCAACAGACCCAATAATAGTTTAATAATGATAGTTTACACAATAATAAGAATAGTGAATCATCTTCTAAAAATAAGACTATGGATATTAATCTTATTGATATTACTTTGCATGATTGTTATAGATTCCATTATATTGCTAAGCATGGTGAGATTGATTGCATTGAATTATGTAAGGCTTTTGAAGTATTTCAAGAAGAGTTGGAAACTTTTGAGGTAGTGCCTAACAAAGATAGTGGTGTAGGTACTTCAAGATCCAAGCCTATTGACCATACCTTCATGGTGGAAATGTTCCAAAAACTAAGCATTAATTTCCTTTAACTAAAAAAACAAGTTCGTAATATTAGGGAAACTTATAGTAGAAACTTCTCTTTCCAATGGTTCAACAAACCCAATAATAGGTTTAATAATGACAGTTTACACAATAATAATAATAGTGAATCATCTTCTAAAAATAAGACTATGGATATTAATCTTATTGATATTACTTTGCATGATTTTTATAGAGTCCATTATATTGCTAAGCATGGTGAGATTGATTGCATTGAATTATGTAAGGCTTTTGAAGTATTTCAAGAAGAGTTGGAAACTTTTGAGGTAGTGCCTAACAAAGATAGTGGTGTAGGTACTTCAAGATCCAAGCCTATTGACCATACCTTCATGGTGGAAATGTTCCAAAAACTAAGCATTAATTTCCTTTAACTAAAAAAACAAGTTGGTAATATTAGGGAAACTTATAGTAGAAACTTCTCTTTCCAATGGTTCAATAGACCCAATAATAGGTTTAATAATGACAGTTTACACAATAATAAGAATAGTGAATCATCTTCTAAAAATAAGACTATGGATATTAATCTTATTGATATTACTTTGCATGATTGTTATAGAGTCCATTATATTGCTAAGCATGGTGAGATTGATTGCATTGAATTATGTAAGGCTTTTGAAGTATTTCAAGAAGAGTTGGAAACTTTTGAGGTAGTGCCTAACAAAGATAGTGGTGTAGGTACTTCAAGATCCAAGCCTATTGACCATACCTTCATGGTGGGAATGTTTGATTTACCCTTCCAAGAAGAAAAAGAGCTTAATGTTGTTCTTGAAGAATTTCATGCGTTACATTAGTTCTTGAAGAAGACATACCCTGTAAGCAATAGAGAATAGAGGCAACCTTTGACTACTTCTACTCCTCTAAACAACTTTGGTACTCCTCTGGATACCACTTCAAATAATAATCCAAAGCCTCCAAAGGGAATTAATTATAAGCATAGTAGTGATTCTTCCCATTCTTCTACTAGGACTAGTTATAACAATCTAGAGGACATGAAGAAAATCAAAGCTAATATTGCCTTGCATGAATTGACACAAATTATAGAACAAAGAGATCTATGACTGGAATCCTTGTATAATAATTCTAGTAAGATGTCCAAGACTACTAATACCAATGTATCTATGTATAAGGCTAAAATAGAGTCCCCACCCTTCTTACTTACAAACAAAAAATTTGGTAAGAACTTGCATAATTGTTTGTTGGATTTTGGTGCCTCTATAAATATTATGCCTATAGGTAATTTCAAGCAACTTGGTTTGACTCCCATTTCTTATAGGTTTATCACCTAATTAGATAAGTCTAAGGTCAAGGTGATTAGAGAATTGTAAATTTCCACATGTAGCTAGATTCTAAGCCAAACATACAATAATCTATAGATATCTAAGGGGTAGATATCCCTGATGCATATGGACTACTTTTGAGTATATAATGGACAAATGATTTAAATAGATATATGTCCATAGACTGTTCAACCTATGGTTGCCTTGGAAGGGAGTTCCCAACTAGATCAGAGTTAAAAGGGAGCCAAAGATGAAGGACATGATTACTGAGTATAATGTTATCAATGAAATGGTTAACATAATTGATTCTAATTTAGTATTTTTCACCCTAGAAACTACCAAGGTGTATTATCCTAAAGTTTTTAATGTTGTGCCTAGGCTATGGAAATTGTAATTTAATTGGGTTAGGTGTAAGGCTAGATCTGGAGTAGGCATTGCTCTAACTAGCCCTATTGGTAATAAATATCATGCTTCTTATTAACTCTAATTTCCTTATACCAATAATCTTATAAAATATGAGGCTCTCATCTTAGGTCTATAATTTTCCATAAAAAACAAGGTAAAAAAAACTACTAGTTTATGGTGATTAATAACTAGTAGTAAATCAAGTAAGGATCAAGTATCAATGTAAAATGTCATACCTAAAGAGGTAAAAATTTAGAGTCTAGGATCTAGTGGAATATTTTGATGCCTTCAATATTATTTCTATCTCTAGGTAGGAGAATAAAGTTGTGATGATTTGACATTTTCTAGAGCTAATCTCATGCCTGACCATGATTCATCTGACTTTAGTATTGAGATGATGCCTTATTTTTTTATCCTAGACAATGTGAAACATTTATAGGTCTTTTATGATGACCAAAAAATCTTCAGCTTCATGACTAGTTTAGGGGCATTTAAGACTCAAATCATTGATGAGGATGATTAAAATGTGTTTAGAGATAAGTTTGATGGTAAAGTCATTCAGTTGAATGACAACAAGATCCATACAGGGATGATTTTCTTAGAAAAGTTATTTTATCAAGATAAGCTAGCTGAAGCTTCTAATGTTTTCAAATTAAGTCTAAAGGATTAAAATATAGTTAATATTATACCTCGAGTTAAACTTAGTTGGTTAACTTTGGAATGGATTGTATAAGTGGTGATAATAAGAGGGCCAAGGAGTTGTTAACAAAATACAAATATGTCATAGCTTGGTATTATGATGACTTAAATATTTTTGATCCAAGGGTCATCACCCATACTATACCTCTTAAAGAGAGTTACAAACCCATAAATAAGAAACAAAGACCCATGAATCCTATTTTGGAACCCATTATTTTTAAAGAATTCAAGAAGTTGTTAGATGTTAGAATTATATTTTCCATTAGGAACTCTACCTGGGTGGCCAATTTTGGTGCCAGTTAGAAAGAAGAATGGTGAAATTAGATTGTGTATTGACTTTATAAATATTAATAAAACATTTGAAAAGGATAATTATCCTCTCCCCTCTCTTGACCAAGTAATAAAAATTATTTTAGGTTTAGCCATGATGTCCTTTATTGATGGTTTTTCAATATACAATCAGGTGTTAGTAGATAAAGAAGATAGAATGAAGACAAATTTAAAAACTAAGTGGGGTACCTTTACATATAATAGAATCTCTTTTGGACTAATAAATGTAAGATCCACTTTTTAAATGGCCATGGACCATGCATTCCAAGGCTTAATTGTTAAGTGTTTCATAATTTACATGGATAATCTAACTATTTTCTATAAGAATAGGGAGGAACATTTCATGCATCTACAACAAGTATTTGAAAGGTGCAAAAGGTATGGGATCTCCCTTAACCCTAAGAAAATCATTTTTTTGTGTTACTAAAGCTAACCTATTAGGTTATGTCATCACTAAAGATGTAATTTCTATAGATCTTGAAAGAGTGTAAGACATATCCAAGACAAAGCCTCCCAATAACAAAAAAATAATTGAAATCATTTTTTGGTAAAATAAACTTTGTGAAAAAATTCATTTCTAGCTTTACAAATATTATCAAACCATTGAATGATATGCTAAAGAAGGATGATAAAGTTTTATGGAATGAACGATCAAAGAAGGCCTTTGAGGACATCAAAAATGCAATCAATCAAGCTCCAGTCTTGATAAGTCCTAACTTTTCAAATGATTTTTATCTCTATTCTTTTTTTTATGATCACACTATTATTGTAGTTTTAACTCAAAAAATAGAAATATATAACCATCCAATTCCTTTTATAATCACTAATTTGAAAAATGTTGAGTTAAATTATCCTTTAATTGATAAATAAGCCTTTGCATTAGTTAAAGCTATCAATAAATTTAGGAACTACATTCTTAGAAACAAAGTGCATGCCATTTTACTAGATCTAGCCACCAAGTTAATGCTAAGCCAATGTGAACTTAAAGATCTAAGAGGTAAGTGAATGTTTGTCCTTAAATAATATGACATATAGATGAAAACTACAAAACTATTAAAATGTCAAGGTTTGATTCAAATGATTTCTAATACTAGCCCTAAGCTAAGTATTATGCAAGTTGATGAGCTCAATTTTCAAGCTAATGAATGGTATAACTCCATCATTCATTTATTAATCAATGGTACTTGTCTTGACTAACTAGGAAGTAGAAGAGAGCTCTAAGGCTCAATATAGCTCACTACCTCATCAAAAATGGAGTCCTATACTGAAAGAACTTTGAAGTTATATACCTAAGATGTGTTTCTAAGGAAGAAACTACTGAGGTAATGATCACTTTCCATGAGAATTTGGGTAGTGGACATCCTTCTAGGAGAAAAGTATCTCACAAACTACTTAAGGCTAGCTATTATTAGCCCACCTTCTTCAAAGATGCTCATAAGCATGTGAGAGTGCCATTCATGCCAGATCTTCAACACTAAGGAACTAAAGGCAACAATGCCTTTACAACCAATCATGTTTGAAAAACCCTTTCCCTAATGGGGACTAGACTTTATAGGGGTAATCAACCCCAACTCATTAGAAGGTCAGAAGTATGTTCTAATAACTAATTATTACACTAGGTAGACTAAGGCAATAGCCAACAATCAATGTAGAATGAAAGAAGTGATCAAGTTTTAAGAATAAAACATATGCACTTGATTTGGAACTCTAGTCTCTTTGTTATATGACAATGGGTTGGCATTCACATCTATAGAGATGAAAAAATGGGCATATGATAACAACATTAATCTCAAGTTTTCATCTAGCCATTATCCTTAAGGTAATGGAGTGTCTGAATCAATAAACAAAAACTTGATAAAATCCATTAAGAAGTCTAATTTATAAAAACATAAAACATGGCATTAGCTTCTTAAGTATTCCCTTTGGTAAGATAGAACAAGAGTCAAGAAGGATCTTAAAGCATCTCCCTTCTTACTAGTATATAGATAAGAACCTATATTCCCCATCACACTCAAGCTCCTAACCTACAAGTTCATGCAAGAGTACATGAAGGAAGATCAAAAATTTACAAACTCAAGGCTATTAGACATTATTTAGATGGAATATGCATGAGAAAAGTATTTTACTAACTTTATCAGACACCAGACTTAGTAAAGAGTTGGTTTAACAAGAGATCAAAGATCAAGGTGTTTAGACAGGGAGATTTGGTTCTTCTTTAGGACAAAGCATCTGTGCCCAAGGGAAAACATGGAAAGTTCACACCTCTATGGATTGGCCCTTATCAAATTATAAATACACTTAGAGATAACACCTTCAAACTCAAAGACCTACAAGGAGAAGAGTTCACACTGCCTACCAATGAGAATTATCTCAAGCACTATTTCTCTACCACTCCTCTTGGGGTCTTCATGGTGTAAATCTATAAGATAATTAGAGTTAGCATCAGTAGGCTAGTTATTTTCCTTCAAATATTTATTTTTTCCCTTGTTTGTACATAATTATGTATATATCTATTTGCTTCCCTTTTTCTTCCTACTTTATTGATTTATGTTGTGTGTTTGTTTCGTGTTTCTTTGTTCCTTGCTTCAAATAAGTCATTTTAGACGTCCCTCAACTCAAATCTCCTTAGATTTCTTAAAACTCTAGAAGTTGAAAAATTCTAGTATGAACCTCATATATATGTTGACCATGGATTTGATATATGTCTTGTTGTTATGGTTTAGAGAAACTAGTAAGGAACCATGAATGGGTTAACCATTCCATAAGACCTTAAACATTGTCCTAACTTGAACCTCATTTTAAGAAAAAGTACACATGTAGAATGAAAGCTTAATCCATTAAGGTACAATCATGCTTGCACTTAACAAAAATCCTTGCCTAAGACAAAGGTTTCAACCATAGGTGATTATCTAAGGATCAGACACTTGACCAAATACTTAATCTTGGATGCTCTAGGTCCCAACCTTTTTTGAAAGCCTAAAAGACCCCAAAATATAAAAAAAACAAGAACTCATTACAAAATAAAATGATTCTCAAGCAAAGGTGATTCTGGTAATCTCCACTAGGGATATGGATGTTTGGATGGTATTGGATCAAGGTTGTGAATGGAGCCAAATAAATCTCTATCAGGGCTATGGATGTTTGGCTAGTAGTAGAGAAATCCTCAAGCCTTCCATAAACTAGCAGTATGCTATTTAATGAATATCTAAACATGTTCCAAGTTAGTGTTAATGATTAAAGGTATGAAACCTAGATGTTGTACCCTAAATCCCATGGAAAATAGTAAGTGGAATCAAAGAACACACACAAAATGGATATATATTTATGTTTAATCCTAATTCTGCATGTGCAAGGTTTATTTTAACATGAAGTGACATTGATAATAACATTGATCAAGTGGAATGATTGACCTAGTCATTTATCTAAACCAGATTCTCTAAGTTATAACATATTGCTATTTTCCCCCTACAAGTTGTCATTTTTGAGGTAAAAATACCCCCATTTCTAAAAAATAGGGACCCTTATGATTACTTACAACCTTAATACTAAAAGCTTGATAATATGTACTTTATTAAAATTTGAAGATAATCCATGCCTGATGAAATGGGCCCATTCGTTCATGTTTTTGTTATAACCTTGCCTATTGTTGCTAATAATTGATCCTTGTATCTTAAGTTGTAGGTTTCATAAAGTTTTGTATAGATCGGTCTTGGAATTTATAGGTTAACCATATTCAGACTTTTACTAGTCTTGAATTTATGGTATCTCATAGTTGGATTCATGTGATGAAACTCTCCTTAAAAAAACCCTAGCTTATACCTTTGATTCAAATTCAATTTTGGCAGGAAAATATTTGGTGGGAACATTTTGGAACAACTTTGGACTTAAGCCTAATTTTCATGTTAAGGCTTGGTTGTGTTTTTTAACACAACCAAACCTTAGCCTAAAAACCATGCTTGGTTCCCTTTTATTTTTTTCCCTTCCTTTCCCTATGTTTTTTAACATGTTATAATGTTTATGTTTGCAGGATATTTTATTTTAGCATGGTACCCTTTATCATATGCTTAGCATAAAGTCTTAACCTTAAGGCCTTGTTCATATTTATCAACATGAATGAGACTTTAGTCTTAAATAATTAGCCTAATTTCCTATATTAACCTACATCCTAACTTAAGAACCTCACTTATTTTTAGATCCAACAACACTTGCTTCATCATTAAGAAAGATCTAGCATAGTGTAGGAAGCCCAAAGAACTTAAAGACTCAATCCATTGGACCAATCTCACATGATCACCTAGATCATGATCAATGATCCACCCTCATGTAGGACTAAAGATTATATGACATGAGATTATCCTTAAGTTAAAGGGCCCCCTTTTTATCAAACATACCTAGCTTAAGTTTTACCCTAAGGTCTCATTGTATTTTATAAAACAACAAAACCTTAGGATAAAAATTATACTATGGATTCAATATTATAAAAGGATATTCAAGAACAAGTAGCTTGATCAAGATCAATGGTATATGTTTACTCACACATGGATGATTAGATATAGTGAATGTGGCTCTAAAAATTCAAATGCTAAGGAGTCCCACGAAGTAGCCATGTGGCACTCTTGAATTAGAACTTAATAAAAAGTTGTCCCACACATTAAAATTTGGACTTCACCTACATTTTTATCTTAAGGTTCATTGTATTTTTTAAATGAAATGGAACCTTAAGCTAAAACCTTAGGTTATGACCATAATATTTGAAAAGACTTATTTTATTATGCTTTTGACTTATATTTTTTATATTACTCTAAATTTTGTGACATGGTCTGAAGTTGACTTGATCTAATTTATGGTTGTAAGAACTAATGGCATGCATCTGCTTGGATCTTGATCGATGGTCCATGGTTAATTAAAGTAAGATGATTTGATGGAGTGTATTAAATCAAAGATCTATAGACCAAAGGGACTTCATGAAATCAAATTGATGTTCTCACAACTATCATTTGACATCCATAAGGCCATCATTGATGTATATGAGACCATTAAATTTAATCCCATCAAACCTAATGATTCATGAACTTAAATTTGACATTCTCATGACCATCGGTTAACACCCATGAGGCTATCATTGACATCCACAAGCTTGTCAAATTTAATCTCATCAAATGTATTACTTAGGCATACAAATATGCTTTGTAAACATGAATAAATTCTATTTCTCATATTGAAAATCAATGGAACCCCTTGGAAGATATTTAAACACTTAGGAGCTTTGAACTTCAAATGATAAAATGATCTCACAACCTAAATGTTTGTAGACATATCCTTAATATTAATCTATTTCCTAAGGTTAAAATTGCATTTATTTCAATGAAATAAACCTTATGATAGAGAATTTTATTAAGTCTTATTTTGAAATGTCCCTAGCTTTAAAATGATTTTAACCTAAGGTTTCATCATGTTTGTTAATAACATAAAATCCTAGGTTAAAACCTAATAATTAGACCACATATTATTTCACCCCCTTTTTAGGTGCATCCTAAGACTTAGCTTAAATATTTTAACCTAAAGTTTACATTGTGTTTATTAACATAAAATAAAATTTAGCCTAAAATATTTAGCCTAGGTCCTTTTTTATATGTGTTCTAAATACTTCACATAAATAGTTTAGCCTAAAGTTTATGATGTGTTTATTAATAGAAAATAAACCTTAGCCTAAAGTATTTAGCATAAGTCCCTTCATATGCCTTAAGGCTATTTAAATTTTATGCTCTTCATAGGATCAATGGCTCTCACTTCATCATAGAGGATGATCTGACAGAACAAAATGATTTGATGATCTAAAGCCTTTGATCCATAAAACCAATGGAATAAATCCATTTGGATTAGGATCGATGATCTATGCTTATTCATAATAGGTGATCAGATAGAGTGCATAAATCAGAGACTATTCAACAAGACCTCAAGTGCCCAAAGGATTGACATGTGGCAAACATGCATTCATTATATAGAATGTAGAGCCTAAAAGACCCATGAAGGCACCAAGTGGCACAGCCATGGAGCTTGATATAATTTAGCTAATGATTCACAAGCCCCATGATCATGATTAATGGTCTACATTGACCCATAAATAAGGATCTAATAATACAAAGGAAAATTTGTATTTTCAAAAGATAATAACTAGTCCCTTAAGGAATTTATGAAAAATACCACCAAAATTACCAAATGGATGCCAAATGGGTACCACACAAGAACAAAATGAAAAAATTAAAGATTTTGTGTGCTTGAAAAGGTAAAGGTATAAATCCTAGGTCTTAATCAAATCTGAGACACGAATGAGCCTAAGTCTAAATTACCATTGACATTAAAGCTTCAGGAAAGACTCAACATCCATAAAATACATAATTTAAATTTTAATTAATCATAATCAAATTGAGAGGAGTTTAATTATAATCTGAGCAAGAACAAGTTGACCCATAGATTACTTGCAATCTACTAGTGAACAATTTTCAAGTCTCATAGCATGGCAGATTGTAGACAACAATAAAGGGATGGGATAGAGTTATACTTAACCTTAGACAATGAGGGAAGATTTTTAAAAGATACAAACATAGATACTATATTATTAAATAATGGGAATAGGAATTGGTCCAAACTCTTTTGGACCATTCAGGAGATGCAAGCTCTTATGAGAGAAGAATAGTTTCCATAGTAGGATCAAGTGGCAATTAAATGGACACTTCAAGAGCCTCAAGAAATACATAAGTGGAGACTCATAAGCCTCTTAAAGTCACAAAATCATCAGATAGTGTGTAATTCAATCTAAAAATAATAGGATTGGAGAGTGTCACGACCAAGAAAACCATGATTAGGAGTGAAGAGTTCACATTTGAGAAGGTTGAACCCTTTGTTGGTTTACCTCCCATTATAAGTCAAAATCATAGTGAGCATCTTATTCATGAGGAATAAATAGAAGGACTAGTTGATTCTCATTCATCTCAGATCAAAGTAGGTATCAAAGACATGAAGTAGAAGATACAAAACCTAGAGAAAAAAAGTGAATCTAGAGACACAGGTTGTCTTGTCGGTCTTAGAGGTAATAATAAAGATCTTTGAGCCATATTTCTATGACATGTTTGACTCCTTAAAATCAATGAAGTTGAGGAAAGGTGCATGGGCCCAACAAAATGAAATAATAAAGGGTTTATCAACCCAATGGTAGAGCTTAGAAGACAAAATAAGGGAGCTTATCAACATATTAATTAAGGGTAGGATTGTTAGCTTCAAAACCATTAGCTTAGCCCACTTGAATGAAATATTGGGGATAATTGTTGATAAAATAAAAATTCTAAGCACTTGGTCAAAGAGATTAGATAGACTCTTAGGAGATGATGAGGAGCTGATAGCTAGAATCAAATAACTCCTTGGCATCATGTTGACCAACCCTCCAAAATTTAGGTCCTTAGGCATCATTGATGATTATGAATACAAGCACAGAGCCACTTTGGTGATGTAAGAGGTGAGGAACAAGAGTCAAGGATAATATGGAAGTAATAAGAATTAATTTATGGGCATGATCTTCACTATTGAAGAGAATATTGTTGAAACCAGGATCATAAAGGAGGCCATGGCAAGGAATGATAGGGATTTAAATGACTTGGTTTATCAAGAAGATGTTTGTCTCTTAAAACTAGTTATTGATTTGGAACTAGTTAGTGAACAATACCAGAGGGCTATGGAGATTCTTTAAGAAAAGCAAGGGATCCCTTCAACCTAGGGCCCATTAGATAATTGATAATATTTCATTCTATGTAAAACATTGTAATATTTGAACATGAAATATTTTTTTGTAAAGGCATATGCTAGTTTGTTAGAATATTTGCCTATAGGTTAGTCAATTTTGGAAAGGGAAATGTATTCTATAACTATGAAGAAGGGAAAATATCCTTATCTTTGTACATGTGTAATCTTAGGACTGATCGGTATATTGCCTAAATCTCCTATAAAAGGTAGTATTAACATTTTGTAAAGAGAGGGAGTTTTGATCTAAAACTTGTATACTTATGAGAAATTAATATAAGTAAGGAATACTAAAAAATTTATCCAAATATGTTTGTATCAATTGTTACATGGCTTCTCTATCAATTTCTTATTTTAAGTCTTGAATTTGAATGGTTTCTATAAATTCTGAATATGCATCTTTGATATAGTGTTGTTAATTTGTGTTGATTATAGATTTGTTGAATGTTCTTAAAATTTTATTCATTTTATTTACTCTGCATTAGGATGTACAAATGTTATTTGAATGAAGCAGTAAACCTTTAATGTAAAATTAGTTCATACTTGTATTGTTTCATGTTTCATCAAATTTTTGCCTAGTGTATAGTGGGATTTGAGAATCTACTACTTCACATTATATATTAGTTAAATGCATGTTTAATTGAAATTAAAACCTTGTCATGATGTTTGAAGCAAAGATTATTAATCACATATTTTCTTTCTACCTCACCCTTCCTTTTGCTTCTTTTTAACCAAATCACTCTAGTTTAAGCTCCACTATAGATATTCATTTAGATTAGTCTTTAGTATAGAACATTGATTATAATTAATAGATAATAGCATAAGATCTCTTGAATTTCAATTATGTTAATAACCATGGTGGCTCCCAACCACCAATGAATATAAATTTGTGGAATAGTTTAGTTTGCTCTACCTCTATTTCACCACAAGTAACTAGATTACCAAAACCTACTACTCATGCTTTGAATTCTTATAATTCCAAAAAAATAAGTGTTATTTAAACACTAAGAGCACCTATGATACACTTAGATGCATCAATAGTACTCAATTAACTTCATCATCCTATAGCTTAAGAAAAACTTAGGAGGTTATCCTATGATATTAGGAAGACCATGGTTGGCTATAGATAATGCATTCATTAGTTATAGATCTAGGAATATGATAATCTCAAATGGTAATGACCCAAAAAGACTAGTCTTATACCCACCAACCAAACTATATTTTGAAGAGGAAAAACCACCTTGGGTAGATGAAATAGATGAAGAAGGATATTTTTTACACATTTTATGCATAATTGACTGAATTATATTATTGAGAAATCAATAAGAGGACATTATTCTTACCAAAATCCTATAAAACACCAATCATGATAATCTTGTACTACATAATATATTAGAATGTAAACCATGCCCTCTTTCAAATGTCCTTCCTAAAATTGGTCTATCTAAATTTTTAACGGACATTAGATCATTCCATCATATATTACCCCATCATTTCATATATGCTCCATTGATCTAAATCATAGAGACCATGATGTCTCTATCTAAAAAAGTGGAAGTTCTACTAGACAAACCTCTCAAAATTAATAAATAATTAAAAGTTTAATGAGAAACCATGTTACTTAAAATGTTTAAGAAATAAAAAGTAGAATTTTTATGGGATTACCATGATATGAGAGGAATCCATTTGGAATTATTCACCCATCACATCTATATAAAATAAGAATGTAAACCCATTCACCAACCTCAATTTAAAATGAACCCTATAGTCAAATACATAGTAAAAATTAAATTACATAAAATCTTGGATGTAGGATTCATCTAGCCTATCTCTGATAGTTAATGGGTGTAACCCTAGTTATTTTACCCAAAAAGGGAGGAAAGTGGTGAATTTGGATAAATTACAAGGAATTAAATATAGCCACAAGAAAGGATCATTTCCCCCTCCCATTCATTGATCAAGTGCTTAATACATTAGCAGGGAAGAAGGATTTTTCCTTCCTTTATATATATAGTGGATATAATAAAATGAAGATACCACCTAATGATTAAGAGAAAACTACTTTCACTTACCCTTAGGGTACTTACGCATGTGTAGTATTGCCATTTGGTATATGTAATGCTCTAGCCACTTTTCAACAAGTTATTATAAGCATATTTTTTATCTCTCCCATAAATGTGTATAAATATATATGGATGAATTTATAGTATATGGGGAGACATATGAATAATCCCTTAATATCTTTGATAAATTCCTTTAATTATGCCAAGATCACCAATTATCCTTAAGTCGTGAAAAGTTCTACATGAGAATGACCAAAGGAATTGGTTTGGGATACCACATTTCACCTTGATAAAATTAGTATAATCAAGGACCTACCCATACCATAGAATCTAAGTATGTCATTATTTTTATATGACATGGTGGCTATTATAGATGATTCATCAATAAATTCATATATAAAGAACCACCATTATTTATTTTGCTTCCTAAAGATGTTGATTTTATTTGGACTATTAAGTGTCAAAAAACCTTTTAAGAACTCAATTATATAATAACAACCCCCATACTATGAGGCTATAACTATAAAATTCCTTTCCACATCCATATGGATGCATCAAACACTACATAAGAAGTTATCTTTAGATTGAAATATGAATTTCTTAGCTATGCCATCTACTTCATCAGTAAGAATCTACAAGGGTATAAACTCAACTACATGATAACTAAGAAATAATTTATTGTTGTGGTTTATACCATCAAAATATTTAACTCTACATTATTGTATATCAAGTCTTCATTCACACTAATCATGTAGTAATAAGGTATTTAATGAACAAGCCTACAATAATGGTAAGAATAATTAGATGGTTACTATTGGCCAAATTTGTCCCACATAAATTTTTGCTTGAAAATGGGGTAAGGAGATGAGCAAAGTCCTAGTTGAAGAATGATCCTATCAGGTGTCACTTCCAAAGCTTTTGAAACACTTTAATCAAGCTTAAAGTGTGAATTTGTTGAACTTAAGGAGCTAGACTATCATGGTACATCATGTAGGAATGAATAGGTTAATTTGGTTATGAATTTAATAATTATACTTGGGAAGTCAATCAAAGTCAAAGGACTACATGGAAATGATGTTTTTTGTGCTAAGGTTATTCCCTACAAACTTGGTATCTTGATGAGTTTATTAATCTCAATATATAATCCTAAAAAAATGATCTAGCAGTAATAGTCATTCTTAGGGATGTCAAATAAAATCCACAAGAAGTATCCATTTGAATTAAACATTATTCAAAGGATATTGATATTGAATGTACTACTAACAAGTGTCAAAATCTTGATTTATCATATTATAGATCAATGGCATGCAAATAATAGCTCAAGTCAGTGGGACCGTAAAGATCAATGGTGTGAGTTAAATCATGCAAATCAAGATCAATGATGAGAATAAGATCAATAGGTCAAAGGATTTTGAAATTAAATGTGGGGTTGATAAGTGGCATAATCACAATGACTTACCAAATAAATGGTGTGTATTTAATCAAGTAGAAGGAAGATCAATGGCATATATTCAACCATGTAAATTAGATTGACAGTGTGCATAAGGTCAAAAGGTTAATGAGTCTAGATTGCACTTGAGGCCAAAACATCGTAAAAG
The DNA here is from genome assembly GCA_037957365.1 of Torreya grandis. Classification (NCBI taxonomy): domain Eukaryota; kingdom Viridiplantae; phylum Streptophyta; class Pinopsida; order Cupressales; family Taxaceae; genus Torreya; species Torreya grandis. The sequence goes on from JARHVA010008317.1 coordinate 260,521, forward strand.
TTCATTAACTAGGTGAAAATAATAATAGGATCTTTAGGATAAATGTAGGGATTTCAAATGGCATGATATAAAAAGTAGATCACATATCAATGGTAGTGATGAAGGTCAAAGTTAGGAGACTTCTGAGGAAATCAATGGAGCAGATTTGATCAAGTCTTAGAAGGTACAAGGTGAGGAAATGTGTCTAAATCAACAAATAATCATATTTTTAAATATGATAAACAACAACATGGTGAAGGGTGATATAGAGACTGACACATCAGATTGAAGGGATTCACCACTCAAAGAGGAAAATGCATAAGTTTAAGATCAAAATGTGATCTAAGTTACTAGACTAGACATTATATATATATAGGATGTCATTAAATGTTAGATAGATCTCTCAGGAGATTTTAGATCTTCATTGTGATCTAAGTTACCAGACTAGACACTGTATATATGTAGGGTGCCTATGGATCTTCATTAAGGTCATAACTATATAAAAACTAATAAATCAGACCGGTTTACATCTATAGTAAACCTATGTTCATATTTGAAATAGGGGTAGGTTTGTAATTATGAAAGAAGTGTCCCATATTTTGACATAGTCATATCATTGACAAAGCAATTACCTACAGCCATTTAGAATAGACATAGTCATGAATCTATCAAGTCCATGGATATGAAGATTATGTCCTTTTAATGTAGTCAAGTGGAAGATAGCATAGAGTTATAAGAGAGAGATTTGGTGGTTGAAGATTTTAGGTGGAGCATTCAATTATTTTTAGAGCCTTAAGGAACTTTCCTCCTTGGAAGGATCATGACTCATCATCTTTAAAATAGATGCTTATATTCTAGTGTATTTATCAACCAATGAGAGGGTTCATAGGCTATTGGTACAAATAAAGGTTAATTTTTTAATGGAGGACTAGTCCTGATTTGACCAAAATGTGGTTGAGAATTCATTGTATAATGGTGGTAGTTCATTTATTAATTCGTATTTTATGCTTCTCCTCTCTTCTCCCCTTTTATCCTATATCTCCTATTTCCTCCCTCATTGTAATGCTCTTTTTTATTTTGGACTCTAAAAAAGACTTTCTAATTTTTTAAGAGAAAGAGACTCTCATTTGACAAGGTAAGACCCTATCAAAAATTTATAATAACTACCTCTCAAAGAAATAAAATGATTTTTTACCTGTCTCTTACCTTTAACTAGTTTTTAGTAATCTTGTGCATGATGGATTTGAGAAGTAGATTCTTCCATATCTGTTGTCCTTATTTTTTTACTCTTTTTAGGTGTTTTCAAGTTATTTGAAGGTCTGAACTTTTTCTCTTTCTACCATTAATATATGTTTGGTGTGAATCTTTGAATTCTTCTTTGCTTCCTTGATTGCTTGGTGAGCCTAGTTCATGAAATTCTTATGAAATTAGCTAGTTTTTGAGATTATGTGAGTAAATGCTATCTACTATTGATCTAGTGTTGGTTTCAAGATTATGTGAGTGTCTTATTTAAATTTTTTGCATCACCTTTTAGTTTTATTAGCAGCCTTTTTTCCTCTCTCTAACCCTTTTCCAAGCAAAATTCATTAGTCTAGGTGGTCTACCAAGAAGAAGGTGGCCTTCTCCGGAGGTTAAACCTCACCATAGGATACCCATAGCCTGAGTTTGTTCCCATTATGTAGCTTAGTTGGAGAGAGCCTTAATAACCCACTCTAAGGGTGAAAACTAATGTTATAATATTTTTTAACACACATGGTGGGACTACTATGTTGTTCACTAAGTGAATAGTTTTATTGTTCTCTTCATCCAATCAACCTTTGGAAGCATGTGTGAAAACATCAATAGAGACTCCAAGTATTTATAATTTGGTATAAGTAGTGCAAGTGTCTAATTATCAGTATTTTATATCTATCATCACTTATTTGATCAAAATGCTTGTTCTTTCATTCCTTATCCTTCATATCAAATTAGAAATGTTTATGGCTTCACCCCATGTGGCTCTCAAGATTTAGTGCATCAACCATGTTAGAATTTACCTCGGTCTAGTCAACCAAAAAAAAGTCTTAGGGAGATGATACTTGATTTTGAAAAATAATTAAGAGAGGTTGATAGAGAGTAAGAGTGTTATAGGTAAAAATAAAATCTTGAATATCAAGCTTTTGTTCAGGAACATGAGTTAATGTTTTAGGAATGGTGCTTGGTTAGGCAAGACCAAGCTAGGAAAGAAAATGACTATCAATTGTTCTTAAGAATGAGAGTAGCCAACCCTAGACCCCAACTACCCTCTCCTACTCCTATTTATTCTCAAACCTAGCCCATTAGTCTACCTAGTCAAAGCTCATCTTTGTCAAGAGTCAAGAAAATAATTAAAGACCATTCAACTAAAGAATATGAAGCCATACCATCATGGATCTTCTCTTATACCAATGACCTAGACTATTTCATACCCCCTCTTGTGAAACTACCCTCTCCTATACTCATCTAGGAAGAGGAGAAGGTGGATGCATATTACATATTCCCCTCATGGAAATCAATCGAAGAGGATATAAAAAATAAAGAGGAGGTGATAGTTGAGGTAGTCCAAGAACTAGTTCAAGAAGAAGAGGTGTTATCTCAACTCAATGACCGTACCCTAAAATATTTCCATGACTCTTTCTCCCTCCCTCAAGAGCCACCAAAATGAGCCTTCAAAGTCCCTAATTGGAAGGACACTTTCTTAAGCTGAAATTAAAGTGAAAATTTTCACCCTCCCACCATCTCCCCTTTAGAGGAAGAACCTATTTTACAAAGGATAGAGGAGGATATTGTAGTCATATGTGAGCCTAAAGATGATAATACAAGTGTCTATGATTAGTAAATCATGATAAGCAACCCACTTCATTCAAAGGAGAAAAATCTAGGTTTGGGCTAGAATTCATGGTGTGGATTTGACACTAATGAATTTGAGCTTGAAGGTAGTAATAGTGCCTTCATACTTGAATATATGTGTATTCAAGTTGCATCTAATAGCAAAAGATATTTTTATTTTTTTAGGAGCTTCCATTTGGTATGGTTGAGGGTGAAGATGAAAAAGAAATAGATAAAAAATAGGATCAAAATGAAGTATGGAAACAACTATACCATGAATTCATGGACTAGGTAGAGGTTCTAAACTAGCCTATTCCTCCACTACAGCATGAAAACAAACTTGAAAATTATGTTATATAAGTTGACCAGTCTCATGATGAATTATCCATTGAAGGTAGTACTAATGTGTATAAGAAGGAAGGGGAATGGTTAGATTAGGAACCACAAGAGGATGAAATTTTGGACCTTAAATGTTTTAGTGAGCTTTCATTTGGCGTTTTCCAAAGTGAGTAGAAAAAATATGGTGTTAGGTTGGAATTATCCTAGATGACCAAGAGGAAGCTACCTTTTGGGATGACTTAGAGCTCTTTTATGTAAACCTATATAGTAAACCTTCATGTTCAAAGGAGACATCAAGTGATAGGATTGCAAGTGATCCTATAGTCTAATAAGAAGAAAGATTTAAAGTTTGGTACTATTATGTCTACCTTAGAGACATGTTTTCCCCACTCCATTTGTTTTGAGAGCATTCCAAAAGAATTAGAAATCAAGCATCCTGGTTCACCAATTTTGGTGCCTCCAAAATAAGGAAATTTTCATCTTGATCCATTATAAGTGAATGATGTTAAATGCTTCTCATTTGATCTAGGAGGAAAGTACTTGTAAATATCAGCCTCTTAAATATTATAATATATTTTATGTTTTCCCTTAAGTTCCTTGTGCACTTTTATTTTAGTTGTGTGTTTCTCTTTGGTGCCTTAGGGTTGTTTTTATTTATTTTCATCCTTGTTGCTTCAAGAGGAGTTATCTAGAGGTTGGAAGCTAGGTTTTAGCTTTATATCAGTATATTGAGTGACTAAGGAAACCCTATATACCCAATATACAAGTAAAATAACATGGGTTTGCAATCATAAAAGGAATGCTTCTATGTTGAGTCACTAGAAATGTTAGCCAAATTTGGCCCACATACAAATTTTTCCTTGAAAGTGGGGTAAGGAGTTGATTAGAGTCCTAGTTGAAGAATGATCCTATCACTTGTCACTTAAAAATATTTTGAAACATTTTAATCAATCTTAAAGTGTGATTTTTGTGATCTTAAGGAGCTAGACCATCATGAAACATCATGCAGGAATGAACAAGTTAGTTTGGTTACACATTTAATAAGTATACTTGGGAAGTCAATCAAAGTTGAAGGACTACATGGAAATGATTTTTTTTGTGCCAAGGTTATTCCTTGAAATTTTTGTATCTTGATGAGTTTTCTATCTCAAGATATAGGCCTACAAAAAAAATCTACCAGTAAGAGACATAATTGAGCACATCAAATAAAAGCCACAAGAAGTAGTTGTTTAAATTAAAAATACTTAAAAGGATATTGGGAGTGAACACACTACTAATAAGTGTCAAAATATCACTTGATTAGATCATAGATCAATGGCATATAGATAAAATATCGAGTCAATGGGACCATAAAGATCAATGATGTGAATTAAATCATACAAATAAAGATCAATGATGAGCATAAGGTCAACAAGTCAAAGGATACTGAAATTAAATGTGGGACTAACAAGTGGCATGATCATGGTGACTTACCAAATCAATGATGCACATTTGATCAAGTAGAAGGAATATTAATGACATATGTTTAACCATGCAAAGCATATCTATAGTGTGCATGAGGTCAAAAGGTCAATGATTGTATATTTCATGTGAGGCCAGCATGTGGTGCAAGCACATTAACCAGGTGAAATTGATAGTAGGATCATGATGATAAACATGGGGATGGCAAGTGGCATGATTTATAAAGTGGATCATAGATCAATGGTAGTGATCAAGATCAATGTTATGAGACTTTTGAGGAAATCAATGGAGTAGATTTGATCAAGTCCTAAAAGGCACAAGGTGAGGACACATGTCTAAATCAAAAAATAGACATATTTTTAAATATGATAAATAGAAGCATGGTGAAGGGTGCCACATAGACCATCACATCAAATTAAAGGGTTTCACCATTCAAGTATGCAAATGCATAAATTCAAGATCAAAATGTGATCTAGGTTACTAGAGCATACATGATAGATTTATAGGACACCATTAAAGCTTATATAAACCTCTCAAAAGCTTTAAGATGTAGGTTTTACGTTGTATTCATGATCTAGAGATTAGGTGCCTATGGATCTTCATTGATGTCATGAATATATGAAAATAAATAAATGGGATTGGTTTTCATCTATAGTAAACCTATGATTAGATTTCAAATAGGGGCAGGTTTGTAATTATGAAAGAAGTGTCTCATCTTTTGACATAGTCATATCCTTAATAAATCAAGTACCTACATCCATTTAAAATAGACATAGTCATGGATTTTTTAGGTCCATGGATATGACTATTTTGTCCTTATAATTTAGTCAAGTGGAAGATGGCATAAAATTCTAAGAGAGATATTTGGTGGTTAAATATTATAGGTGGATCATTCAATTCTTTTCATAGCCTTAAGGACCTTTCCTCCTTGGAAGGATCATGACTCATCATCTTCAAAATAGATGCTTGTCTTCTAGTGTATTTCTCAACCAATGAGAGGGTTTAGAGGATATTGGGCCAAATAAAGGTTAATTTATCGATGGAGGACTAGTCCTAATTTGATCAAAATGTGGTTGAAAATTCATTGAAAAGTGGTGGTAATTCATTTATTATTTCTGATTAGATGCTTCTCCTCTCTTTTCCCCTTTTATCCTATATCTCCTATTTTATCCTTCATTGTAACACTCTCTCTGATTTTGGAATCTCACAAGGACTCTATAATTTTTGAAGAGCAAGATAATCTCATTTGATAAGGCAAGAATCTATCAAAAAAATTTAAGAACTACCTCTTAAATAAATAAGATGATTTTTTACCTATCTCTCACCTTTAACTAGTGTTTAATAAGATTGTGCATGATGGCTTTATGAAGGAAATCCTTTTGTATCCATCATCCTTATTTCTTGCCTCTTTTTAGTTGTTTTCAAGTTAGTTATAGGTCTAAACATTTTCTCTTTCTTCCATTAATGGATGTTTAGTGTGAATCTTAGAATTCATCTTTGCTTCCTTGATTTCTTGATGAACCCAGTTCATGAAATACATATGAAATTAGCTAGTTTGTGATATTATGTGAGAAATCATTATCTTATGATGATTTAGTGTTGGTTTAAATATTATGTGAGTGTCTAATTTAAATTTTTTGAATCACCTTTTAAATTTCTTGTCAACCCTTTTTCCCTCTCTCTAACCCTTTTCCAAGAAAAATTCGTTAGTCTAGGTGGTATACCAAGACAAAGTCAACCTTCTTTAGAGGTTCAACCTCACCATAGGATACGCACAACATGAGTTTGTTCTCATTATGTAGCTTAGTTGGAGATATTTTGAATAACCCTCTCCAAAGGTACAAAATAATGTTATAATAGTTAGTTTTGTTGTAGGAATTTGACAACACCATTGTAGATATACTAGGTAAAGGTAATGTAGTTGTAGAATTTTAATCTTGATTAAAATCTAATGATAAAAGCCATATTATTGATTATTTTTTCTAAATAAACATTTTTTTTGCATTAACTACTAAAATACCATGGTTTGAAAATATTTCTAGTTTTTTAGTTATAGGATCTTTTCCATAACATTTTTCAATAAAGGAAAAGTAACACTTGATCCTAAAAAGTAAACATTAATCATGGATATCAAAATATATCTTTATTAATGGACTAGATTTAGTTATGAGGAGATAAATCCAAGAGGATGAGTTATTTGACATTATAAAAGCATGTCATGATGAACCTTGTGGGGGTCATTTTGCTACCAAAACAACTATTGTCAATATCCTAACCATTGAATACTATTAGCCTACACTACATAAGGATTCCATGATGTATACTCATAGGTGTGATCCATGCCAGTGTATGTGGAAACCCACATGTTTATATGATATTAATTTATAGCCTCAACTAATTATGGATCCTTTTGATAAGTGAGGGATTGATTTTTTGGGCCTTATAGATCCTAAGTCCAATAATAAAGAGTACATCTTGGTATGTACCAATTATGTCACTAAGTGGGATGAGTTGAAAGCCTTAACCCATGCCATATATTAAAAGGTAGCATAATTCCTATATGAGGAAATATTCACTTATTATGAGGTACCAATATAAATTGTCATAGATTAAGGACCATAATTTACATCAAATATCACAACTTCTTTGGTCAAAGAGTATGAAATCAAACATAAGAAGTTCACTCTTTAACACCCTCAAACTAATGGATATGTAGAAGTGACAAATAGGTAATTTGAAAATATTTTTACTAAGATAGTCTATGTGCTTAATAAAGATTAGGTAGTTCATCTTCATGAAGTAGTATGAGTTTATTATATTATATGGAAAACCACAACTAGTTTGACCCCTTATGAACTAGATTATGGTAAGAATCCTCTTTTTTCAAATGAGTTTAACATAGGACATTAAGGACATCACTATAATTGTGACTAGATCTATCATGATCTTAACAAGATATAAACTTTTAGCTGAATAATTTAGATGAACTTTGGAAAGAGTCACTCCATCACCCTAAATTTTTTCAACAACAAAGAATTTGATGGCATGATAAACACATCAAGACTTGATAATTCTATCTAAGGGGTTGGGATTTAGTCTAACTCTAAATACAAATTTCATAAGGGTAAAATTCAAAGTTGATGTCTTGGGCCATATGAAATAGACCCAATTTTTTATAATGGAGTTGTTAAGTTACAAACTATCAACCATGTCTAATTTCATCTACTAGTCATTGGCCATCTACTCAAATTATAAAATAAGCCTTTTTCTAAGGAAAATATCACTCTCCAACTTCTTGATGAACATAAATTGTCCCTCTCATAACAAGGATGACATTGTTCATGCAACACAAGGGTATTTATTTTAACCCTTATTTTCCACTTATTATGAATAAACCAAGTTCTCTTAGCCAATACCATAATGTTATATGATGAGCTAGAGGTCAAATAAAATTTTGATTGATCAACTATTTATAACTAAGTAATGAGAACTAGAAAATATTAAAAAAACTCAACAATGAAAACCTTAGATTGTTGATGATGGATGTTAGTTAGAAAACTAATTTAGTAGTTGTCTAACATCCATATCAAACAACATTTATGGTAAAATGAATTTGATGACTCTCATAGAGAGAGAGAGAGAGAGAGAGAGAGAGAGAGAGAGAGAGAGAGAGAGAGAGAGAGAGAGAGAGAGAGAGAGAGAGAGAGAAGTAATAAACATGTAATTTTAGTCCTTTATTCACATCCTTATTCTTTTATCAACATCTATTAGTGATGCTATAGGATGATCCTTATTACTACAAGACGAATTTATGTTGCTATAGGATGAATTTTTATTGTTATATGATGAATTTATATTGATATAGGATCAATTTATATTTATATAAGATGAAAATTGGTGTGGTATGGCATACCCTATCCTCCTATCAACTATTTTAGAATGCTTCAAGGTCTATTTTTTTCATCTACCATTATATGATAAAAGTATTTGTGTAGTCATTAAAAGATCATACTCCAAACATGTTCACCTCAAAAAAAGATGAAAAGTACATTGATGGGTCAAAATGATACAATTTTTGTAGGACTATATAAATATTTATCCTAATATCAGGTGGATACGCAATCAAATTTTCATGCCACTACATGAAAATTTTTCATTTAAACTAATTAGGAATTATATATTGCTTCTTATAGGGGACATGCACTCTAATGGACCATTAAAAAAACATATTCCTCAACCACTTGAATCCACCTTCAATTTTTCACCATCTTCCTCCACTATCATCAAACATTTGTAAAAACTTCCACTTCATCCATGTCATGTTTGACTATCATTCTTCACTACACTATGGCATGGGAATCATCCATGTTCTATCTTTCCAATTACACATATCCATGTAATAACTAATAATGATGATTAATATATTCATTTTACTTTTTTTGAAGCATCTATTATAATTATTCTTTCTATATATTAAATATTCTATCATATCAATTTAATCAAGTAACTATTTCTAACTAAACCCCCATAATAGTCCCTTTAACTATATTTTCCATTGAAAATCCCATCAATCCTTTCCACCATCAAAAATCCCATCCTCATTCATCCCATCCAATCCATTACACATTTATCAATCTTATTTTTGATGTTTGGATTTACACCCTTGAATATATGTTGAGCTCTCCTCATCTAAGTGGCAAAATGGAATCATCTCTCTTGTTGTGGGTGATAATTTTATTGAGATGAATCTCTAGATTAGGGGCTAGCTCCCCTTGATTCACCTTTAAATATCTATCTAATCTAACAACTATGTATGTAAAGAGTTCAATAAAATAAATAATAAAACAAATGGTGATGCACCAATATTTTATATCCTCCTAATTGACTAAAACCATAACTTTAAAGATAAAACAAGGTGTGTTTTGGCATAGGACTCACAACTCAAGAACCATTGCTACATCAATACTTCATATGCTAGATTCAAGAAGGTATATGATTCTTAAGAAGGAAATGAATGATCCAAAGAAAGATACAATCATGAATCACTTGCAATATATCTCTAAACTTAGAAAAGAATACTAGCAAAGACCTACAACAATATCCTTTCTGTAAATTGGTAGACCATCAAGAGTACAAGCTAGAAAAGAAAATCTTTCACTATACTAGATCAACAATGATTTAATAATTACTCAATATTATATCATATGAGAGGAAATCACACTTGTATATCTCTTCATGAGTTCTTTGAGTACAATTTTGGCTAGAGTTTCCCCAATAACTAGCAAAGGATGCTAAACAAGTGAAAATAATGCATATATATAGCCTTTAAGAGGTGGATCAATCAAAGGAAGTTCAAGGGTCACTTGGACATATGTCATCTTAATAATAAGTTACATTTTTATGGGAGAGAAGTGGATGAGCTATGTCATATCATTGAATGGATCAGTTATAATGAGTTACAACTAAATGAAAACCTCTATTATAATTGCCACTTGTTACCTTTATCCTCACCTTCAATTTTCCGCTTCTCCTTTCTTTTAAACTCCAACAGCTAGTTTTCATATTCTAAAATTAACGTGTTGTAGGCCGTCACTCCTTGGGAATTTGTTTTGAACATTTATTTCCTCAGACTTCTTGTCTCGACACTTTTCTTGAAATAATTTATTTGGGTATTTTATTTCCTTTGTTATTTTCTTTTATATTTTTGCTTGGTCTTTTATGCCTTAAACAATTTCCATGGACAAAAAATCTAAAGGAAATCATGTTTTCTTTGTATTGAAAAAAATGTCTAAAAGAATTGGACTTTGGCACCTTTTCAAGTATTCTGAAAGAATTCCTTGGATTATTTCTCTAAAATAATTCCTTCAAAATTTTTGTTTGTCTCTTTTTGATTCCTTTAAATGACCATTCAAAAAAGTGCAAAAGATCATTTTTGAAAGGAAACATACCCTTTGAATTCTTGCAAGTGACCCTCTAGAAAATTTATGTCTCTTTCAAAAGGAAAATACCCTTTGGATTTTTTGAAATGGTCCACTCTCCCATGGAAAATATCTTTTGGGATTTTTAAAACATCCCTTTAGGAAAGTTGAAAGTGTCAACTTAGCCTAAAAAAGTCCTTCAAAAAAGTTGTCACCTACCCTTAGGAAAAGTTGAAGTGCCTTTTATAAAATTTGTCTCAAACAAAATGTCTGAAGCAATTCCTTTAAAAAAGTTATAAAGTATCCTTTGAAAAAAATGTAAGTGTCCTTCAAAAAATGAAATGATCCTTTGAAATGCAAGTGCCCCTTCAGAAAAAATGCAAGTGGCCCTTCAAAAAAATGAAACATACCCTTCAAAAAAGTTGCCTCAGATAATTTTTATGAAAGAATTCTATCTAATGAAAAGTTTGAAATAAATACACTTAAGGAAAAGCTTCGAATAAAAAGTTCAAAAGAATTTGGAAAAGGCTTAGAATAAGAACCTAAAATAATTAGGCAAAGGATTAACAAAGATCAAAAATGAACTTTTTGAAAGGAATAGATTTGTACATTTATTGGGGATTTAACATAGAACACTTCTTCTAAAGAAAAGCTAAGTATTGGACCTGGCTAAATATATAGACTTAGATGATTTTTATAAATATGGGTGCCTAATTTTGGCTTGAAGGGAGAAAATTTAGTCAACAAAATGGTGAGTCATAGGGGTAGTATGCCTACTATACTAACTAAACTACTAGCCTTATCCAACTTAGGGCCAATAAAGTTAATGCATTCTTGAATATGACTAACAAGGATTATGCCAAAATAAAACATAAGGAAACACACCACAGAAAAACAACAAGACAAATTATATATATATATATATATATATAAGGACACAACCACATATGTACATAAACACTAAGGGAACACAAGAAAAAATAAGAAACTATGTACAAATGAAAAGGAACTTCAGTAACAATGCTCTAGGTATAGCCCATTGACTGGGATATGCAACTCCTCTCCATATAACTTTGAGAGTTGGAAAGCTTTATGGTGTTTTCACTATGTGATCACATATGGGCTACTCTATAAAGCATCAAAATTTGTGTGCCTTCCAAGTTTTTCCCTTTCTTCATCCCATTTTAGGATAATGTCTCCTCTAAAGTTTTCATTTGATATGTTTGTCTCTTAAGGAGATCCAAACCTAGTTACTACACCTTCATAGAATTCCAAGGCTAAGTTTTCATTTTCCTTTTTAAGAGACATATCCTCCACCCATATTTTAAAATAATCAATGGCTATCAACACCCATTTGTGACCCTTCACTAGATGGAGGATTGATCAGACCTATAAAATCCAACCCACATTAAATGAAGGGTTGCTCAACTTGGATTGGATGAAGAGGAAAGGTATATTTTTTTTCCATCATAAATATCACACTTTTGGAATTTCCTTACCCAAGTTTGGGTGTCATTAAACAATCTAGGCCAAAATTAAATAGCCCTTATAATCTTAGCAGTAGTGGTTCTTAGAGTAAAGTGACCACTAGATGGTCCATCATGAAATTCATGAAACACTTTGTCAATATAAAGAAAATCAATACACCTCAAAATCACACGTAAAAATTAATTTATAAATATCACTCCATTAACAAGTACAAAAGGAATGGATTGTAGCCTAAAATACCCTCTGATAGCCCTATCAAGACCTTGTGGGCACTCACTAGTTTGAAGGAAGTGAATCATGTATTGTGTCTAACTCCTCATGGTTGAAGATATAAATTCTATATTTACATCATGAAGTACAAAAAAAACTCCCTTTTCTCTTTCAATTTTGAAGCAAGATGCTGACATAGTCCTTTTCTTTTCACTAGCTTGGTCATTTTGATCTCCACATCATACTCCATCACTTTGGTGGTCCAACCTACCCTTTTCTCATTCAAATATCTAATAAAAAAAGTATTTCACACTAATATGAGGGAAAAAAAAGTGAAACTTGTTATTATACAACATATGCCTAAATTGATTTAAACTCCTTATGACTAAAATCACTTGTTTCTTAACATATGTGTACCTTATCTCATAGCCTTCCAAACCTTGACTAATGAAGGCAATATGATATTCAAAATTTTCATTATTAGCTTGAGTAATAATTATAGAGATTGCCTCTTTATTCTAAAAAGTGTAAAAATTGAAGTCCCTGGAGAAGTTTATACTTGTAAGAGTAGGAGCTTGGGTAATGGCTTACTTGATCTCCTCAAAACTTTCTTTCCTCCCTCCTATCCAAGTAAATATCTCATCCTTCCTTAGCATGGAGTTCAAGGGTTTGACCAAGTTAAAAAAATTAGGAATGAACCTCCTAATGAAATTTATCTTACCAAAGAAGCTTTTTAGAACCTTCTTATGTTTAGGTAAAGATAGTGCCAAGATGGAACTTACCCTTTCAGGATCAATAGGCAGACCTTTCTTAGAAATAATGTGGCCTAAGAGTTTACCTTCATGAATATTAAACATACAATTTTCTGGGTTTAAATATATCCCTTACTCTCTACACCTCTCAAAAATCTACCTTAGGTGCTTTAAATGATCTTTTGATTCCTTAGAGAAAACTATCACATCATCTAGATAAACCAATACTTGAAAAGCCATATTCATTGTATGTTAAAAAGTAGCTTCAAAATTTGACAATCTAAATGGAATATTCCTATAGGAATATGTCCCCCATTTTATAGAGATGGCTATTTTGTATTGGTCACTTTATTTCACCAACATTTGATTTTACCCAGAATAACCATCTAGGAAGGAAAACCTCTCACTACCTACCACCACTTGCAAAATTTTATCTATGGAGGGGAGGGGATAATGATCTATCAAAGACACTCTATTCAAGTCCCTAAAATCTACACACAAACTGATCCCCCCATTCTTCTTTCTAATAGGGACTAAGTTGGCCAGCCAAAAAGAATGCTTGATAGGAAAGATGATTTTAGACTCAATCAGTTTGGTGAGTTATTTCCTCATGAGAGGATCAATCTTGGGATTGATTGGCCTCTATCTCTTCTTTATGGTTTTGGAATTTTCATCTAGCTCTATGGTTTTTTGAGCCAAGTTTGGGTCAAAACCCTTCAAATCACTATACTCCCATGCAAAAATATCACTAAGCTCCTTACATAGTTCAATGAAATCATACTTTTCTTGACTAGTGCATACCTTCTCAAGTGTATGTAGTTTATCTTTAAATATTTCTACCCTTTCATAGTTATCTTTATTGGTTTACATGCTTACCTTCTCCTTCTTGAGATATTCATCCTCATTGAATATGCTTTCAAGAGTCACTAAGTCTTTGGGAGTGTTGTTATACTTTAGTTGGACAACCTACCCTCCATATTTTTGCTATAATTTAAACTGATTCTTGGAATAAAACTTAGCCTCTTCTTATAGAAAGAGTGTTATCTACTGGTCACTATAAAATACCTACCAATTTGTGACATTATCTAGTATGGATGGTCTCATAATCACTTTTAGATGGGGTTATTTTTTATCTTCCTTCATACCCTTTGGAACATCAAATTAATCACCAGTAGATGCCAGCCTATCAACATGATTATTATCTTCCCTTGGAATAGATATGATGTTAAAATCCATGAAATATTCTACAAGATCCTAAACTCTATGCTTATAGGATTTGAGCAAGGAGTTCTTGGTCAAATTATACCCTCTAACTTGATTCACAATAAGCTCGCTATCACCAAACACTTGAAATTATTTAACACCTCTTTTCCTTACCCATTCAAGGCCATGAATGAGGGCTCATACTCTACCACATTATAGGTGCGTGATAATTTAAATATAAAGGCTGAAAAATACCTTTCATTTGAAGGTGAAACCAACATAGCTCCACCACCTACCCCTATCCTACTTCTAAACCCATCAAAGAAATTTTACCATAAGCCATTTGCATCATAACTTGACTTCATCAAATTAAGCATGAAATATCCCTTCTCATGAATATAATAAACTCCAATACCATATTCTTTAATAAAATTTTAATGATCATGCTCATAGTTGTCATTATTCCACTCATCTAGTAACAAATAAGAAACACCTTCAAGGGAAGATGATGGAGATTGGTCAATATGAAGATCCTCTTTATTAATGATAACATAGTTAAAATTTTATGCCTTAGGTGAGTATGGTTCTAACTGATCTCTATGGATAGGTTTTGACTCAATTTTCACCATAGTGACATATTTTGTCCTAAACACCATGTAGGACCAATTAGATGCCAACTATCCATCTATCTTGGATGTAAAGTCCCTTGTCAAGTAAAGAGAAAAATTGAGAGGTAAATCTAATACTACCACATCATGGGGAATTAAAAACTTAGGACAAGCATGAAGGGTCAAATTAAAACCTTTCACTACCCAAAAAGTCTTGGATAGTGATCCATCCAATTGCAAAACTCCTTTAGTCATTGGCTCATACTTGAGGCTTAGCTTACCAGCTACACATTTTGGCATAATTGATGTGTTTAATCCACTATAAATGATGAAATTATGAACCAATAAGTCACCAATAATTATGGATAGGTAAAACTAAGGAGTCTTCTCATCTTTCTTCACTTGACCATCTATGGATTGAGTTCCATTAACCAAAACCACATTGTTATTTCTAGATGGGCCAACTTGTTTTCCCAATCCATGTAATTATTTTTGAAGTATATATTTATGCCTTAGTAATGTTAGATAATCCCATAATTAATAATTAATATGAATATTCTTCATCTGGTCTACCACATTGATGGAAGGATTACTCACCTTGGGGTTCTCTTTATAAACATTTACACTTTATGATGTAGCTTATGGAGCTAGAGTTGTAGTAGTTGTCCTAAAATTTGGAATCCTCTGATTTTATTATGCATTAAGAGATAAATTATACCCAATTACCATAGGATATGATGTAATAATCATAATATGTCCTTGATTACGTCCTTGAGCTTTATTGACAACCCTCCTTTTGGACCTAGTATTATAGGCAACACTAGTATTCTAATTGCTTGTATTTCCCAAGAAATTAATGGTAGAAAACTCACCCTATAAATTATTTATGAGGGTATAATAAATATGAGGTTTTCCATTTCCTTCCCAACCTTGCATGGATCCTTAAAAACTTGAAGCTTGGAAAGATTGAATATCTTGCATTACCATACCTTGATTGTGTATTTCATTGACATAAGTAACTTGTTCCTGACCATGTTCAAAAGGGATTTAGAGGATAAGGGATTTATAGGATGAGGGATCACTAGGATTATAGCTTTGATAAGGCTTAACATGCATAATTTGGCCTTGTCCCTTATTATTGCCCTGAAAAGGAAGCATGTTTATTTGTCCAAACTGATTGTAGGATTGATATGGTCTATAACCTTGAGCTTGTTGTATTTTGAGGGAAACTAAATTATTTGTAACAATTTGATGCATAATTTTAACTTCATGTATCTCATTGGTAGGGACCATGGAATATTTTTCTTGACCATGCAAAAGAGCTAAAGTAGGTAATGTACTTTGACTAGGAGAATGCAAATCAGGGAATAGTGGCATTAGAGGTCTAGGAGCTATCTTTCCCACTTGAACAAGATAATTCTCACCATTTATGGATATTTCATAGGTGATATAAAATGTGTTTCCACCCATATATTGAATCATCATGGCAATGTCACTATTCAATGCTTTCAAGTAGTACAAAAATGCATAGTTTGTGGTTGGCCTCACAAGAATTGGGATTATGTCCCAAGTTTTTTAGAACCTAGTATTAAAATATTTCCTAAATTCATGTGGTTCCCTCTTCGTTATGTTTAATTTCTTATCTAAATATAGGTGATCACTCTTTTCCCCAAACCTATCAGTCAATAGAGTCCCCAACTCATCCCATGAGCCAATAGAATTTATAGGTAGAGTCCCATACTAATCCAAAAATTTTCCTTTAAAATACAAGGCCAACAACCTAATAGATACATTTTATTGGGTAATATTATGTATATTAAAAAAATCTATATTCTGAAAGTGCTCAATGGTAGTAATAGGACCATATCCACTAAAATATGGGACACTTTTGAGGGCAGCGCTTGGAATTTGATCATATTGGGCAAGATGCAAGGGAGATGCCCTAGTGAAAGACATAAAAGTTTATCTTATAGCCATTTTGTAATGATTAATAATGGTTTTAGGGATTGAATGTAACACAAACTTGGAAGCTTTAAACACAAAATCTCTTTTGTAAGGATGAATATTAACAAACTTGAACCTTTTGGTGGAATATGGAGGTAATTCCATAAACTCAAAAGGTACACCTTTATAATTAGACCTAGTGGTCACCTTTGGCATGGAAAATAAGACTGATCATCAACCAAAAAACTTGAATTCTTTAATGGAGTCACTAGGTACTAAATGTAGATGTTTCTTTATATTCAATAATACGAAGAGTAACACCAATCTTGAACAATATTCTAGGAATTAGAGGTCCCACCGGCTGTGCCAAAAACTATTGATGCTTAGATTTTCACCCTTAAGGAGATGATTAACTCTCTTCATCTAATCAAAAAAATGGAATCATCTCTTTTGTTATGGGTGACAATTTCATTAAGATGAATCTCTAGATTAGGGACTAGCTCCCCTTGATGCACCTTTAAAGATCTATCTAATCTAACAACTGTGTATGAAAAGATTTTAGGAAAATAAATAGTGATGCACCAATATTTGATATCCTCCTAGTTGACTAAAACCACTACTTTAAATATAAAATAAGGTGTTTTATTGCACATGACTCACAACTTAGGAACCATTGCTACATGAATATTTCATATGCTAGATTCAAGAAGGTATATGATTATTAAGAAGGAAATGAATAATATAGATAAATATATAGTCATGAATCACTTCTAATATATATCTATACTTTATAAAATAATACTATCAAAGACCTGCAATAATCTCCTTTTTGCAAATGAGTAGACCATCAAGGGTACAAGCTAGAAAATATAATCTTTCACTAGACTAGATCAAAAATGATTTAATCATTACTCAATATTTTATAATATGAGAGTAAATCACACTTTTATATCTCTTCAAGAGTTCTTTTAGTACAAATCTAGCTAGATTTTCCCCAATAACCAATGGAGGATGATAAACAAGCCAAAAGAATGCATATATATAGCCATTGAGAGGTGGAGCAATCAATGGAAGTTTAAGGGTCACTTGGACATCTATCCTCTTGAAAGAATCATTTAATTTACATGGGAAAAAAGTGGGAAAACTATTCAAAGAGAAGTGGGTGAGCTATTCCATGCCATTGAATGGATCAGTTATAATGAGTTACAACTAAACCAAAAGCATTAGTTACATTTATTACAACTAAACCAAAACCTTAGTGACAATTGCCACTTGTTACCTTTATCTTTGCCTTTAGGTTCTCACTGATCCTTTCTTTTAAACTTTAATATCTATTCTCCATAGTGTAAAATTGACATGTTGTGGGCTGTCACTCCTTAGGAATTTCTTTCAAACATTTATTTCCTCAAATTTCTTGTCTTAGCACTTTTCCTAAAAGAATTTATTCGAGTATTTTGTTTCCTTTTTTCTTTTCCTTCAGCTTTTCACTTGGTATTTTATGCCTTAAACAATTTCCATGAACAAAAAATCTAAATGAAATCATGTTTTCTTTGTATCAAATAAAATGTCTAAAAGAATTGGACTTTGGCACCTTTTCAAGTTTTCTGAAAGAATTCCTCAGACAATTTATCCGAAAGAATTCCTTTAGACCTTTTGTTTGGCACTTTTTGGTTCTTTGAAATGACCCTTAAAAAAATTTAAAAAGACCCTTTTTAAAATAAAACATATCCTTTAGCTTCTTGCAAGTGACCCTTTAGAAAAGTTGTATCTCCTCTGAAAGGAAAATACCCTTCAGATTTTTTGAAATGGTCCACTCTCCCATGGAAACAATATTTTAGAATTTTTAAAATGTCCCTTCAAGAAATTTGAAATGCCCTTCAATAAATTTGAATCTATCCACTTAGCCTAAAAAAATCCTTCAAAAAATTTATCACCTACCCTTCAAAAAAGTTGAAGTGCCTTTCAGAAAAGTTATCTCAGACAAAATGTTTGAAACAATTCCTTCGAAAAAGTTACAAAGTATCATTCGACAAAAATGCAAGTCTCCTTAAAAAATGAAATGATCCTTTAAAAATAAAATTACCCCTTTAGAAAAACTACAAGTGACCTTTCATAAAAATGAAACATACCCTTCAAAAAAGTTGCCTCAGACAATTTTTTTGAAAGAATTCTATCAAATGAAAAGTTTGAAAGAAATACACTTACGAAAAAGCTTTGGAAAAAAATTATGAAATAATTTGGCAAATGATTAGAACAAAAACCTAAAATAATTAGGCAAAGGCTTAGAAAAGACAAAAAATTAACCTTATAAAAGTAATAGACTTGTACATTTGTTGGGGCTTTGACACAGAACACTTCTTCCGAAGAAAAGCTAAGTACTGGACCTAACCAAAGATATAGACTTAGATGATTGTTACAAATAGGGGTACCCAATTTTGGCCTAAAGGGACAAAATTTGGTCAAAACTTACATCTCTCAATGATGAGTGACCTGACAGTTGGGGGATAATTAACCATAATTACAAATCTAATCTTACACATCCACCTCAAGATATAAGATTTAAATACTAAATGACTAAAAAGGCAATAATTAATCTTAATTGTCTTAAATCCTTCTATTTCCATTTTACCTACCCAAATATAGTATCCTCTATTGACATTATCACTTGCCAAATACCCATTTCAATATTTTAATCCAAATAACTTATTAGATTAATAGGCATGTGTAGAAACTATGTGAGAAATGAACTAGTAAGCATCACACCTTATTTATAGCAACTAGATGTAATGGAAACATTATAAAATGTAGGGTGGATGAAATATTTTAAAATTTTAAAAATATAATACTAGGGTATAGATGAAGAATTTTCTAGTTCACTACATAACGATTTGGCTATTTAAAAGGCATGCAAACTAGGATAACAAAGGTACTCATCAATAGGTTGACTGGGTTACCCCACTATGGAGACATGTGGAAGGATAAATTTAACATAGATGTATAAATTCATATTTTTATAAAGAAATGAGCACATAAGCTCCTCTAATTAATGGACTACCTAAATATCATTACCTTAGGTATGAGCTATAGTAACTATTTTCATTGTGATATATTTTAACTGTGAAGGTAGATATTCCATGTTTTATGGAACCCACTTCAAATATTTGAATTACTTGAGGCATGGAAATAGAATAAATGTTCCAAATTTTATATTCAACATGTTATGAAGAATGGCCATATAATATCAAAAGGGCAATCAAAAACTACTTAGCCATCACTCTTTTATTCAAATAATTATCGAGGATTGTCTAAATAGAAATAGAGCTTACCTAATTTGGGAAGGATTTATGCAATTTCCTATAATAATAAAAAGTGAGGATGAATAAGAGGGTAATGAAGAAATTAAAGAAGATGAAAAATATGATGAGTAAATTACAGAGGAGATTTAATTAGAAGATGAGGAGGAAGTTATAGAAGAGTTTGAAGAAGAATAAAGAGAAGATATAACTCCAAAATTAGATGTGTATATTCCCCTTATATAATAACTTGAAGCTACATAAGAACTTGGAGACACATAATATCTTATAGTCATATAAGAACCTATAGTAAAATATTCAAGGGACAAGAAAATAACGAGGAAAAGAAAACTAGTCTATCAATATTCTTCATTATATGTGTTATAGGAGAAAGTGCCTCCAAAACCTATAACTCTTAATAAATCAAAACAAACACAAGTTTACATAAGGATATCTCATAGGTTGTGAGGGAAAATATAGAATAAACTGACATCCAAAACCCATATTATAATTTAATAAAGGGTCATCTGATGAGGATGCTAAATAAAATGTTTCATCATATAATAGTGAAGAACCTTCTACCTCATATAAATCATAATATATAGAGATGGATGTAAATGAGAACTCAACTATAGGAGGAAAACATTCAACTAATTAAAAACAATAGTCAGGAAAAAATAGTGAGGAATATATGGGAGAACAATAGGGTGAAGGGAATGAAACCATGTAGTTACAGACTAAGGATGTAGTATAATAAGGACCTATATCATCCCTACAACAAGAATTCCCAACTGTAGATCTAGCATTGAAATAAATTGAGTTATTGAGGAATAAGTTAAAGGAATAGGAAGGCCATAGATTGAACACATTGGAAACAATAGAATCACAACTATAGGACCCAATTATCACAATATATTCCTAACCTATAACACCTAAACATCTAGTACCAATGGTTCATACCTAGCCTACAGCCAAAACATTTACCTTCAAATCCATTAAAAATAAAAGGTATAGTACATGTTTTATTCTCTCCACTAGCATGAACCAATATAAAGAGAAATCAGTTGAACAATATAAGAAAATGAAGAAAAAAACATTGAATTAAAGAAAAAACTCAAATTAATGAGTAGATTATGAAACTAAAATAAAGGATGGAGGAAAAGGCCAAAATGACAGAACAAATTATGTTTTATAGTCTTATTACTAGGGTATACTCCATATACCTAGAGAATCAATGGATTAAATTCAAGTTTATGAGGATCTAATGTGATATACCATGGGAAGTATTAGATCTTTTTTTATTTACTTATATATTAATAGCTTAGTAGAAGCATAATCCCAACTATGTGAATTTTATTTCCATAATTATGTTGTGCCTCATAATGAAGATTGAAACTCTAACTTGTATATCAAGGATTTTTTATTAAAGCGATTTTACTCATAAATGGATAATGAGTTTCAAAGAGGCCAAGAAATGATATATTACAAAAATAATGAAGTATAAATTACATTGATGATCAAAAGGGAATTGAGAATTCCATAAGGCATAATTCAGGATAATTTAGCCTAATGAATAGAGTAAAAGTTTCTTCTTAATTTATAGAGCAAAAATTGGAAGATCAGAAATATTAATTGGGATTAAAGGATTATATATGAGTATATAAATGAAAATACATAACTAGGTGGGGATAACTCACTACATACTAAAGAAAAGAGAGCCATATTCACCTTATAATCTAACTACAACTTTTTATATCAATATTTCCATAATGAAAGGGACAAATTTACTAGCTATCATGTTCCAATCTTGTAATATTGATATATATATATATATATATATATATATATATATATATATATATATATATATATATATATATATATATATCAAGTGTGTGTGTGTGTGTGTATATATATATATATATATATCAAAATATTACCATAACAAAAGGGACAAATTTACTAGCTATCATATTCCAATCTCACCTATTCTAGTATCATATACTAGAATGGGAGGGTAAGAAACCACTAGATCATAATAAAGAAGATAGGAAATGGAGATTATATGAAGAAAAATAGGGCTTATATAGTGAGAGGTCTAGTGATTCCTGAGAACCTTTAGACTTTAGATTTGTATGTCAAGGGAAGATGTAAATAATAATTGATCGATGATGATAAATATCTTAATTTTGGGGTGTGATGAGCCTTTAAATGTCATGTTTTTATCACCCTTTACCTACCTATAACTTCTCCTAAAATATACATTTTTGAGACTATCCCTTGTATATTCCTACTCAAAAATAGTTTAAATATATGATAGCTATATATTACTATGTTTCATAGACTAATGAGATTTTGATTTTTGATTTAAGTAAATATGATTAAATTTTGTTGTGGTTATTTCTTATGATATTTTTTTTAAGAAAGTTCAAAATAAAACAAGATATTCCATGAGTAATTTGGGTCAACACATCATACAGCTAAAGGATCCTATGTCATCACCTCATATAGCTAAAGTATTTTATGTTAGAACGTCCTATATCCATGTGATGGTAGTTATGGTAATAACATCATGAGGACAATGCAAATTCAAGTTTAATCTATCATAAAATCTAAACAACCTATATCCACTAAAACATGGATAAAAGTTAACTTGCCTAGGTTATCTACTACCTACTAAACATGTGAAGGATATAATAGCCAACATTGAAATTATGAACAAATAATATTGTGTTTATATCACCAAACCTCAGTTATAAATGACTCAATAGATTATATATCTTTCATTGGGCATATTTTAGCCTCTAGAACCAATTTTTGTTCCTATTTCTAAACATTGTCATTATACCTATTATGTTTATATTTTTAGTTATGACATAGATGTAAAACTAACACCTCTAATATAAATATAATATATAAGAGACATGGAAGGTATTAGGAATTTGGTTTGATATTATAAGTGTGTAATCATATAAATAAATCTAATTGATATATTTTAATATAATGTAGTAATCTTTAATTACTACATGATATGAATAAAAATAACATTTTGAGTTAATCATGCTTTTTATTAAGAGTAAGATTGAAGCTCAATGTTGAGAGAAGAGGACCCCCTTAGAAAGACTTTAATTAGGGATACTACTCATTAGTATAGATAAATAATTTTTTTATTATATATTATGTATTTACATGTGTGTGTGAATAAATATTTTTAAATGTGTTATTTAGAATGAGTTTTAGGGAAGCTTCCAATAAAATTGATTTATTCATTCAATTGATTTCATGCAAGTCTAATTCATTTACAAGTATTTCTATTTTATGAAATTTATTTTCATAAGTCCTATATTGTAAATAGTAAAAGTCAAATTAGAAGGTTGAGTGTGCACATATAGTGGAGTCATCCTATAAATATAACACTTTTGGGTTGATATTTACTAAAATAGTTGTTTTAGGTTACCAATAATTGCCCTAGCCCATGTGGTTTGGGTTTCATGTACTACATATGTTAACTAGTAGGTAAAACTACTACTTGTTAATTTATGGGTGAATAATGGGTGTCAGATGGTAGTTATCACTTCAATAAGATAGACTAGAATAAATGGTCAAGAGCATGCATGTTGGCATCTAGATATTGACTCTATAGTATTTCAAAAGGAATTATGGAAAGAGATTTTGTGTTGTCTTTACTTTAAAACCCTATCATTATATTGACAGATCTACTTATTTATTTGGTTGATACCTTGTATTAGCATAGTATAATAGTAAACTATTTCTAAAGTTACAAATTATAACATAAAATGAGATACACACACATTCATATTGAACATATTGATAGAAAATGAAATTTGATTTTTATTTTTCAAAATCTTTGCAAATTAGAAATAAAAAATAGAGAATAAAGAAACCCTAATTCATCATTTAAGGTTTTTAGGATCAGATATTAGGTTCACCAAATGTTTAACACTAAAATCTAGTTATGGGGAATCTAGGGTTAAAAGGGGAAGAGATATCCTAGGGCACAAGGATGGTAGACTATCTATAAGTATGCCAATTAATTAAAAAACTCGAATAGACATATACTAAATTTATTATGTTGAGATATGTTAAAGATAGAAAGTACAACTATGCTATATATTTTAATTAAACTAAGATACTTGTTGGTTTTGATGTTAATACAAGTTTTTATCTAGAATAAGTAGTGTTATAGCTCAAATTTTCACCCTTGAGAGGGTATTTGAAGCCCTATCAGCTTGAGCTATGTAATGGTATTGGTAATAGGTTATGGGTGACCTTTAGGTAGACCAAACCTCTAAATTATAGGGCTAGCTCCCCTTGATGTATCAATTAGGATCCAATAATAACTTAAAAAGAGAAGGGGTAAGGAATAACATGAAATAAAATTAAGGGGGTGATACAAAAAACATTGATCACTATAAAACAACTACATGTTAACAAGTAGACCATGAGACTAACCTTAACATAAACTACTCCTAATCTAAATCTCTCACATCAGCATTTCAATGTGGATGTTTTTATAAATGATTAGGATAGGAGGACTAATCAAGAGGTATAAAAAGACACTATTAATTATACAACTCACTCAACCCTTGAAATTCACTCTCACACTTCACATGACCTACAAAATAAGTTTTCAAATTGCATATAGGTGTTAGAATAGGACAACATGCCAAGGAAGACTAAGTAAATAACTTGACAAGATCAATTATCCATGTACACGCACTAAGTATAGTCATAAAAGGAAGTAAAAATAGTAGTCTTTCATTGATCAAAGGCATACAAATGAGAAAGGCTTCACCATACTCAGGTGGAGGATCCTTACAAAGCCAAAAAAGGTTGCATATAGAGAGAATGAGAAAAGGAGAGAGAGAAGTAGTATAGGAGAGAACCATTGACAAGTGTCAACTAAGAGTTCTAGTAAATAAAGAGGCTAAAGAATATTTTCATAATGTCTTCAATGACACGTGCTTCCCTCTTGATGATAATTCATCTTGGAAATGGTGTAAGTGTTTCTCTCATTCCTTGACACATCTTATTTCTACTTCAAACTGCCCTCCTCTTGAATTATAAAGTAACAAGTGGCACTTATTGGTCATCAAATCACATTGAAATTCCATTTTATCATGTAATTAACACTTTTAAATAGTTTGAAAACTTTATTACACTAACATTTTAATAGTTATCATATACTCTTAGGTGTCTTGAGGCCCACTAGTCTCACTATGCCTCTCTTTACTCAAAATCCTCAAATCTTGATTTTGTATTCATCAATGTAACCTCTCTCCATGAATGGCCTTTATCAGCGTTACAAAAATTATGTGAACCCCCTTGGATCCATCAAACACTCACCAAAACTTCATTTCACGCCTAAGTCCATACTTGCCTTCAATTCCTTTTATCCCTCAAAACATACAAAGCTCATCATGTAGGATATTATACAAATGATCTTGAAAAAATAAGAATTTATTTGAGTACCCAATATTCTCTTACATCTCTATGAAAAAATCATGACTAGACATTAAATTAAAGTGCACTTATTCCACCTATTTCTCTTTAATTAGCCTTCAATTAGGTTTATAGGCCTAGAAACTAATATTTGGATATAATCAATTCTCACACATGAAAAAATTCATAAAAATGTTTGATTCACTTTATTTACCTCTTGAGCATGCTTCATGTCAAATTTGAGGATATGCTACCCTATACGAATGGGTGAACTAGGAAATGGCCAAAACCCTAGCTTAGGTGCATGTTCAAGATTAAGAGGTAACTGGAGTGGTTTATTAAAAAAAATTAGGTTATAATTATTTATTATGGTTTTTTAGTGCCTACAACATCATATGAAAAATCAAAACCTTGTGAGGAAGATCTTCAAAAGTATTCCTAGGTTTATAGATAGGCTTCTTGAATAATAAAATAGTGTGTTTCTTCCTTTTGGCCCAAATTGGTGGCTTGAATGTCTCATATATCCTCTCAGTAATATTTTCAATGTGTGTATAAGACTATGTAACCTCTACCCAAAATTACAAATCCTTTAAACCTGATTGGAAGGCCTATCCTTACCCTGCATACTAAATAATAGGCCTACAACCATGTATTTTGGGTCAATTTTATATAGTATACTTTTCATATGTGCCAACAAAGGGTATGAGAATGTGATCAAGAGAGGTATTATGGTTAATAAATTAATTTAAAGACCAATAATTCTCATTATAAGGAACTTAAATTTTCATTTCTCCCATTGGGTGATGAAAAGCTTTATTGGCAACTTGAGACCTATTTATCATCTTAATGATGATTCATAAAGCCTAGGGAATTAATCACTAAAATAATTACATAACAAAAAATTAAAAAAAGGTACCTAATTATCCTTATAATCTATATCTCCCATGTAACTCCTCCATACCATTCTTAGCAAGATAAGATGACTCTCGAGCTAGTAGGCTTGCAACTATGAGGTCAAGGAGAGTCATCTAGCAAGAAAATGTAGGTTAAAATATTTGATTTAATTATGAAACCTTACCTTGGGATTTTATCCACATATTAAGGGATATTATGTAATCATATCAATGAGTTGACCCATAAATCCACTAGAAACTACCTTAAACTCAAAACTAGGATTTATAGTCAATCATACTAAAGTGACCCTATTAGACTTGTTTTTGTGTTTTATTCTTTCTTAGTGGTTAAATACTCATGGGAAAATATTATAACATAAAATTTACCTTTATGAGACTCCTAAATCCTCCAAATATTCCTAAAATATTCAATATTTATTTAGTTTTCATGCATATGTCTGGGTATGACCTTGTAGGCCTACTAAGTCTAATTAGACTCTTGTCCTCTTTAATGCTACCAGTCACCTTGTGATATATTTGTAATTTTATGTGGGTGTTTTCAATTATTTATTATCTTTCTCATATTTCCCATTTCTTCTCTCCATAACTCCCAACTTCATTTTGTTTCACCATATGCTTCTTTACACACACTGCTTAGAAACATGTCTGTAAATGATGGGTTGGGTATATTGAATGTTAATATTTTAATTTGAGGTATCTTGGTGATATTTTCAATTATAAATCTCTTATCCATATCCCTTAAATATTTTAAACCTTCTTAACATTCATTCAAAATCATACAACTAGTGTTTTTTTCACTTAGGCTTGTGACATGCCTGACTGTAGGTTTTATTGGAATGAGACCTTTAGTGTTCCATCAACTAATGGTGATATCAAGTGAAGATAAAAATAATTAATTTATAGACTCTCCTTACATTTCAAATATATTTAGGTCACATAAAACAACTTTGATCATTCACTTCCCTCTTTTAAAACTCACACATACACCTTAGAGCATAGAGTCCATCAAGAGAATGGAGCGAATGGGGTATAAAAATTTAGGTCCAAAATGAATTAAAATATTTTATAAGGAAAATAAAAATTCATACCAATAATTTTCCTACAATCCCATACTTCATCTAGTCCTTGATCCCTATCTCTAATGCATATATTCATTGCATTTCATATGTAAAAGAGACCTGTAGGTCTAATTTTTATAATTTTAATCCATTTAAACATGAATCTTGGAACATTTTAGTATTTATGATAACCCTCTATTTTACATAAACACTTTTCAATGCAATATTATCACCCTTTTTGATTCACCTCTATATAGGTAGGCTCATAACATAGTCTCAAGCCTAAAATGATAGTAGGCTTTATTTAATGACTTGGTGATGAGATTTAAAACTTGTTGGAGTTATTTTTTAGGTTTTTTATAAATTTTTATTCCATCTAAAACCAATTCCCATATTATTTTTCTTTAATATTTAAAGCAATAGACATGTTCTCCCTAATTTGTCTACAAGTTGTGTACAATCAACTAATGATTATAGTGAGTTAATGACTTGATAATATAGGTTTAAAGTGTTTTAAGTTACTTTGGAATAACATAAATTTATTTATTCAAACCCTTTACTCACAATAATAATCCTACAAACCCTAAAACACTCCCTACAACTTCATTGAGGCCTACACATAGCAAAAATTAAGGTTTTACTCACTCTCCACTACCACACATGCCAAAAAAAAGGTAGAATATGATATTAGGGGATTTTATAAGGCCTTCACATACTTTAAAAACATTCTTAATCACCAATGAGTTCACATTTTTATTGAAAATTCACAAACCCAAGTATGCAAGGTTTATATAAGGTTAAAGAGCAACCTAGGGTCTTCACAATTGTTCATAAAGGTGGAGATACCAATATGACAAATATGGACACTGATTTTAAGGCCATTATGACCCCCTCCTTTGGTAAAATTTTCAAGTCCCAACTCCATCTATATTGTATGGACCAAACATGTGAAATTGGTCCTCATAAGATTACCAAGAATCCAATGGATGAAAGGGAGTATTTTATGCCTTATTTAGACCTAAAACTTCCTAAAAAGCATGAATTTGGGACTTTGAAGAGTGGATGGACTAAAACTACCATATTTTATTGGTAAAACTTGATGGAACTATTAAATAGGTATTCATGGAGTCATTAACACCTATAAAAACCATGTAGAACATTCTCATATGTAATATTTCTAACTACCAAAATTTTATTTCAATATTATCTTCTTTAATGTTACAAAGATCAAAAGAAAACACTTGAAAATTGTTATAACATTATAAAATATATTATAATATATTTTTAGGAACTTTTACAGTCTATGAAAGGACATTAAGTGAGTTGGAACATGATAAATGCCATAATAAAGACTTAAAACTATGACACTCTTTGAACCCACTTCACTAAGATAAGCATGACTATATAAGCATAGTTTAAAAAAAGACCATTACCTTGAACTTATAAAACTTAATATATGCTAAACATGACCTATAAGGGGATTTTCAAGGTGATCAATCAAGGTAGGGGATTCATTTGCAAAGATTTTTTTTAACCTTTCTAATGGTATCCAAAATTTGGCTAACATCTTTAGTAGTCTCTTGGGGGTGTATGCTTGCTATGCATATTAGACTAGTTTCCTAATCCATCCATTAGGCAATGGAGTCACTTTCACTATAATATAGACCTAATATGGGACCTTGACCAAGACAAAATAACTAACTTGACCTCCAAACACACTCAATACAAGAACAACACACAAAGAAAAGGAAGCATGATAATTTTCGCCCTTGTGATAATAAATCACTTAAGGAAAGTGAAACATAAACAACCTACTATGTACAACTAGCCTACATAATTTCATCCTCTAGGATCAAATGGGAAGCTTTGTATATCACCATGATACCATGAAATTAGATTGTCATATTTTGAGTGAATTCTAATCAAGTACCTCTTATGGAGTGAGAGCTTTGAACCTCATTCTAGGATATTAGCATCCTCATGATATTTATGAGCAATAAATAGACCTTCTTGCTTCATTCCCATCTCCATGTTGGCCCAAATATACCATTATTACCTCATTATTGGGATGATCCTAATTATATATGAATTTTTCATTCCTATCAACTTCTACCTTTTGAATTTCTTGAAGACCTTCATTTAGAGATCTATCATTCTGAAAGAGTGTTCTTGTCATATCATCAAGTAAATCTTCAAGATCACTTTATTCTTGGCCAACTAGCATATTTTACTCTTGATCATATTAAATAGTATCATACACATCATATATTACTACATCATTAACTTGAAATTCTTTGTGATGGCTAATCAAACTTGTTGGCTTGATAAGAGCTTTAAACACTTCATAGATAACTTTATTTTATGGTGATAACTTACCAAGCTCCTAAAACTCATTAAACATGTCTAATTAGGATTTCCACATGTCTAAAAGACCTTGAGTTTTCTAATGACACTCAATAAAGTCATCAAACATGGTGTTCTTTTTAAGATCTTTATCATGCATCTTTTGATCATGATCCTTGGCCATGATAACATCATTATCACTCTCCTAATGATTTATCTATTTACTATCTATACTATAGAAAAACATTTCTAACTCTTCCCAAAAGGAAACTTCTTCCTCAGTACTTAAAATCATGTCAATTTTAATACTAACCTTACCATTATCATAAGGGAAAACATGTTGATCAAATGATTCACATGCTTGAATAATTTCATGATAAGGCTACAAGATATCTTATTTAGGTTCTATCTTCTACTCATGAGGTTCAACAAGATCAAAATCTAATTTATCTTCAAGAAGACTCACATCATGTTCAATTGCATAATCATCTTTATATTCATCAAGACTAAACTAATCATCTTCCCCCATGAAGAATGGAAGTTATTCTACCCACTTAAGATCTAAAACCTCGTGTTTTTCTTATTCTATCAAACCTAATTTTTTTATTCTTCATCAAACTCAAAGCCATAACAATAAAGATAATCCACTAGATCATTTATAACATCTTGAGAGTTGTCCAACTATTGTCTAAAAGTTAGAAAAATTTTCTCATCCTTGAAATATGATTTGTTTTTCTCTCCGCCAAGGTGAGTTCTAATGATATCTCTTCTTCAAATTCACTAGAATCACTCTCTTCAAAATCTTCTTAAAATTCACCTATAGCTATAACATCTTTCTTTTCAAGGAAAACCACATCATATGGATAAGTTCTTCTAAATTAATTCTTCATCTTCTTCCCTCAATGTACTTGTTTCTCATTCACAAAAGGATATGGTGGGAGGGAAATATAGTTGATTAGCTTTCTTGAATCCTACTATAGTGTTCTTCCAACTTGGTATTTTAGGATAACTAGGCTAATTGGATGCTTCTTAAATGGATGCAACTTGAATGGTAGATGGAGGACTTGAGGAGTTTGTAGTATTTCTTGACTTGACGTCTAACATTATTCCTCCCTCTTGATATTGAGCTTACATAGGATTAACTTCCTTCCAACTTAGAAATCATTTTGGTGTAACTTTTACAACCTCTTCCATCTCTTAACTTTAGATGGGTATAGGAAAAGATTCATTCTCTAGGATATGGATGACATGATAAAGAGTCATGGTCTAATAAGGGCTGAAATATGGAATGAGGAAGGGTGTATGGAGTCATAATATACATAGTTTTCTCTTGGGGAATACAAGTATTCTAACTTGGAATATTAGGGATAGTTGACTCATTAAGAGATTCATTAAGATTATTTTGATGTTTTAATATAGTTTGGAGGAGATTTGGAGTAAAATAAGGTTGACTTAGGATTGGAGGAGGTATATAAGAATGATTGAATTTGGATTTCTCATGCTCCCATATCATTATCCTATCTTCCACTAGGTTCATTAGCTTTTTAACCTCTAGTTTCTTATTGATTGGGTGATATTCCTTCTTAACACTTGACCATACTATCAAAAATCCTTTTAAGATCTTTTTAACCTCTTGAATGTGATAGATAGGAGATTCTATACCATGTTTAACTTCTCTATAAATACTAATCATCATATTTTACAAGGTCTAGTACTACTTATTTAAATCTAAGTAAAAGGGAAGAAGGAACAACAAAGCTTTGAGAAGGTTGATTAGAGAAATAGTTGAGTAGTTGATCAACCTAGCAAGCATCTATTTCAGGGTTAATTGAATAGAAACCATGGGCATCATTAACTTGAAAATATTGATATTAAGGTACAAAATAAGTATTTTTATCATACAAGTAATGATACATACCAATTTTCTATTTTTTGAGGAACTTGGGATGCCTATATGAATTGAGATTCATTTGAGTCACCATTGGTTCTTGATTTGTTGCATCCAAAGCCTAATGTATGAAATAACAACACTAAAAATTATATTAATGGATGGTAATCTAGTCCCATTGGGTGTGATAGAACTATTATATCTCAAATTTTCACCCTTGAGAGGGTGTTTCAATCCCTCTCAACTTGATCTATGCAATGGTATTAGTCCTAGGTTATGGGTAGCCTCTAGGTGAACCAGACCTATATATTATAGGGCTATCTCCCCTTGATGTATCAATTAGTCTCCATTACTAACTTTCAAAGGAAAGGGGTAAGGAATAACATGAGATAAAACCAAATAAATGGGTGATACACCAAATCAATTGATCACTACCAACCAACTACATGTGTACATGTAAACCATGAGACTAACCATAATATACACTACTTCTAATCTAAATATCTCACTTCAACATTTCAATGTGGATGTTATGATAGATGCTTACACTAACAGGACTAATCAAGAGGTCTAAAATTAAACTAGTAATAAATAACTCACTTAATCCTTTAACTTCACTTGCACACTTCACATGACCTACAAAATAAGTTTTCAAATTGTGTATAAGTGTTATAATAGTACAACATGCCAAAGAAGACTAATAAAATCACTTGACAAGATAAATTTTCCATACACACACACACAAAGTATAGTCATAAAAGTAGGTAAAACTAGTATTATTTCATTGAATAAATGCATACACATGATCAAGGATTTACCATACTTAGGTGGAGGATACTTATAGATCCAAACAAGTTTACATATATAGATAATGAAAGAAGGAGAGAGAGAGAGAGAGAGAGAGAGAGAGAGAGAGAGAGAGAGAGAGAGAGAAGTAACATAGCAGAGAATCATTGACAAGTGTTAATCAAGAGTTAAAATCAAGAAAAAATATGAATAATAATTTCATAAGGTCTTCAATGATGTGCTACCCTTTTAATGATGCTTCTTGTTGTAAATGCCATAGGAGTTTCTCTCATTGCTTGGTAAAAATTATTTCTTCTTCAAACTACCCTCCTTTTGGCTTGGAAAGTGACAAGTGGCACTCCTTGGTCATCAAATCACCTTGAAATACCCTTTGATCATGTTATTGACACCTTTCATCAGTTTGAGAACCTTTTTATACTAATATCATAGTAGTGATCATATTATTTTAGGTGTCTTGAAGCCCATTAGTCTCACTACACCTCTCTTTTCTCAAAATCCTCAAATATTGATTTTGACTTCATGAATGAAACCTATCTCCATTGAATTCCTATATATTTTTTTAAAAACTTGTACAAATCCCCTTGGCTCCATCAAACACTCTCCAGCACTTAATTTTACACCTAAGCCAATCTGCCTTTAATTCCTTGTAGCCCTTAAAATAGACAAAGTTCCTTGTGTAGAATGCTCTATATATGATCCTAAGAAACTAATCATGTTTTTAAGTATCTAGTATGATCTTATATATATGTAAAATTTCATTACCAAACATTAAATGCAATTATAATTACTCCACCTATTTCTCTCTCTAATTAGTCCTCAATTAGGTTTGGATGCCTAGAAATTGAGATTTGTATATAATCAATGATCACACATGTGAAACTTTATATAAGTGTTTGATTCACTTTAATGAACTCATAAGCATGATCCATGTCAAATTTGAGGATCTGAGACCTTGTATGGGTGATTGAACCAAGAAATGACCAAAATCCTATACTAAGTGCATGTTAAAGATTGAGAGGTAATTGGAGTGGTTTATCAATAATTTTTTAGGTTAAAATTCTTGATTATGGTTTTTGATTCTTGAAACATCATAGGAAAACTCAAAACCTTGAGATGAAGATCACAAACAATATTCCTAGGTCTAAATATAGGCTTTTTAGACAATAAAGTAGTGCATTTCTCCTTTTTTGCCAAAATTGGTGGCTTGAATGTCTCATATTTCATTTTATAAATCTTTAAAAAGTGTGCATAAGACTATGTAACATATTCATAAGCTTACAAAACCTTTGCACCTAATTTGAAGGCTTATCCTTACCTTGTATTTTGGATCAATTTTGTATAATGTACTTTTCACATGTGCCAATTAGGGTATAATAAGGTGATAAATATAGGTATGAGGGTTAATAAATTCATTTAAAGACAAATAATTCTCATTATAATTCACTTTAATTCTTATTTTTCCCATTGGGTCATGAAAAGGTTTTTTGGAAACTTGAGACCTATTTATCATCTTAACGATGATTCATAAAGCCTAGGGCCTTAATCACTAGACTAATGCCATAAAACAAAAGTATAAAAAGGTACCTAAAACTCCCTATAACATTTATCTCCCATGTAACTCCTTTTTACCATTATAAGTAAGAGAATATGCCTTTTGACTAGTAGCCCTACAATTGGGAGGTCAAGGAGAATCATCTAGCAAGAAAATGCACCAAACTATTGTATTTGATTCTAAAATATTTAATTGAGGTATATGACACATGTTAATATATATTCAAATAATCATATCAACAAATTTACCCCTGAATCCACTAGATGCTGCCTTAAGGTTAAAACTAAGGTTTATAGTCAATCATACTAAAGTGAACCTAGTAGCCTTATTTTTGTGTTTTAGTATTTCTCAATGGTTCAACAATCCTAGTAACATCTTATAACATACCATTTAAGTTTTTTATACTCCTAAATCCTATATATAATCTTTAAATATACAATATTTATGTTATTTTCATGCACAGGCATGTGTATGACCTTTTAGGCCTACTAGGTCTAATTAGACCTCTTGTCCTCTTTAATGCCATCAGTCACCTTGTGAGATATTTTATCACTATAGGTGGGTGTTTAAAATTATTCATTATAATTATCATACTTCACATGGCTTCTTTATATAACTCCCAACTTCATTTTGTTTTACCATATGCTTCTTCACACATATTGCCTAGAAATAGGCTTGTAGATGATGGGTTGGGTCGCTTGAATATTATGATTTTAATTTTAGGTATATATGTGATATTTTAAATTATATACATATTATAAATATACATTCAACCTTTTAAACCTTCTTAACATTCATTCAAATCCATACAACTAGTGTTTTTTCACTTAGGCTTGTGACATGCCTAACTATAGGTTTTATTGCAATGAGCCCCTTTAGAGTCTATCAACTAATGATGAGAGAAAGTGGAGATATAAATAATTAATTTATATACTATCCATATATTTTTCATATATTTATATCTCATAAAATAACTTTGATCTTTCACTTCCCTCTTTTGAAACTCACATAGTCACCTTAGAGTATGCAGTCTATTCAGAGAATAGAGCGAATGGGGTGTATGATTTTAGGACCCAAATTCATCAAGAATTTAGAAAAGGAAAACAAAATTTAAACATGCATACCATAAATTCACCTACACTCCCATATTTTATCTAGTCCTTTATCCCCATCTCTAATGCATATATTCATTACATTTCATATGAAAAAGAGACCTACAAGTTTGTAGACCTATAGGTCTACATTTTTAATTTTAATACCTTTAAACATGAATATTGGACCATGTTAGTACTAAATAAAACCATATATTGTCTCATAACCTGATTCATTAGGTTGTGACCTTTACAAAATACTTGGAAATGCAAGATTATCACCCTTTCAAATTTACCTCTATATAGGCATGATCATAACACAGTCTCAAGCCTAAAATGACATTAGGATTACTTTTGATGAGTTGGTGATGATATTTAAAACTTTTTGGAGTTATTTTGGATTTATTTTATAACATTTTAGTCCATATAATACCAATTCCCATATTTGTTTTCTTTAATATTTAAACCAATAACCATGTTATCCCTCATTTGTCTACAAGTTGTTCATAGTCAACTAACGAGAAGAGTAAGTTAATTAATTGATCATATAGGTTTAAATGTTTTTTATTTACTTTAAGATATAATACACTACTTTATTCAAACCCTTTACTCATAATAAGACTCCAACACTATCTATAACTTAATTGAGGTCTGCACCTAGCATAAATGAAGTTTTTGCTCACTCTCCACTAACACTTGTGCCAAAAAAGGTATAATATGATATTATGGTATTATATAAGTATTTAAAATACTTCGAAACATTAATTCATCACCAATGAGTTCACATTTTTACTAAAAATGTCAAAAACTTAGCCTACATGGTCTAGATAGGGTTTAGGAACACACTAGGGTCTTTTTAATTGTTCAGAATGGAGGGGCCACCAATATGAAAACTATGTACATTGATTTTAATTACATTATTACCCAATCCTTTACTTAAATTTTCAAGTCCCAACTCCCTTTGTACTATAAGGATCAATCATGTGAAACTGGTCCTCACAATCTTGCCAAGAAGCCGATGGAGGAAAGGGAGTATTTTATGACTTATTTTAACCTTAAACTTCCTAAAAATAATTAATTTGGGACTTTTAAGAGTGTATTGAGCCATGGGAATGATTTGGAGTGAAAATCCATGTTTAAAACATGAAACCATCCTTCAAAAGATCCATTTTTAGCATTAAAACTACCATATTTGATTGGTAAACTTTGATAGAACTGTGAAATAGGCATTCATGGAGACCTTCACACCTATACAATCCCATTAAAACATGTCATATTTAATCTTTCCAACTACCTACCATTCTTGTAATATTATCTTCTTGAACATTATAAAGTGCATAATAAAACACTTGAAAATGGTTATAACATTATAAAAGAGGTTATAACATATTTTTAGGAACTTGTACAGACTATGAAAGGACATTAAGTGACTTGGCACATGTTAAATGCCATAAAAAATACCTTTAAACCTATGACACTCTTTGAACCCACTTGACTAAGATAAGAATGACTATATAAGCTTAATGTTAAAAAGAACCATTACCTTAAACTTATCAAATTTACCTTAATATATGTTAAACATCACCTACAAGGGGTTTTCAAGGTGATCAATCAAGGTAGGGGATTTATTGTCAAATATTTATTTGAACCTCTCTAATGGTATCCAAAATTTCACTAATAGGTATAAATAATACTAGATATAGATTATAGATCAGTCTATTGATAGTAAAAATAGTATCTATGTATCTGCAAACACTAGTATTGACCTTAGATGGTTATGTTGATTTTATTGTCCTAATTAGATGTAGGTTCCTAGTATGAAATACTTATTGAAATTATATGTAACCACCTAGATGCTTCTATGTATTATGTTTCATTTACTTTGGTGCATTTAGATTTAGGTCATGTAGTGTCACTTCTTATCAAATTAAAAAATCCTAGTTAGTCATCTTCATAGTGGCTATGAGAAAATTAGGTTAGTGGGCACATGGTGTTGATCTACCCTAAATACCCCTCTTTCAGTGAACATTGCCTATATATCTGATAATCTAAAGAGGGACTCAGATTTATGTAGTTTTCCCTTATGTGTATGCTTGTGTGTGAATCATGCAATGTGTGATAAGCAAGTACAATAGTGACCTCATTTGTAACTTGTCAAATGTGGCTCATAGAATGATCCTTCAGTAATTTAGAATTGTATATATGTTGTCCCTATGAATAATATGTAAATATGATAAATAGGTAAGTTTTCTCACTTGATTTATTTATTTAATACTTTTGATATGTTGTCTTATGATTAGGTAAGAATTTTATAGGTCTATGTTAGGTGAAGAATGAGTGAGGATTGATATTGTATTTATACCAATCCCTTTAGATAATATCTTGTAAATAATCACTTAGGCTAACCACAGGTATAACTTTCATTAGTAAATTATAAGACTTTAGGGAACTTGAAACTTGTGCTAGGATAGGACACTTTCATTGACATAGGCATCTAAATGGGATGTAAGTGTTCAGGTAGTTGTAAAATAAGTGTAGGTCTAAAACTTACAAAGACAATATAATCATGTTTATAGCATAATGGTAAATATATAAGGATTGGATCATCATAATAACATTTTTTGGTCTAATAGATAATCAATTAGCCACAAAGAGATAGTGTATGTGATCCTTTTAGTGGCGAGAAAGGTCTAAAAGAATAGGTTACATCCATGATA
Organism: Torreya grandis; assembly: GCA_037957365.1. Taxonomy (NCBI): domain Eukaryota; kingdom Viridiplantae; phylum Streptophyta; class Pinopsida; order Cupressales; family Taxaceae; genus Torreya; species Torreya grandis. The sequence goes on from JARHVA010008317.1 coordinate 298,396, forward strand.
TGTATTTTCCAAGTGTACAAGACTAATATGTTATATAATTCATAAATAATGTCTACACAAGTTTATTTTGTGAGCTAATTTAAGATAAATTAGGTTTTTTAACTTTTAATATCAATAATGAAGTGTAGTGGTTGAGCATTGATCCACATTTGAGAATGAAATAATATATCTTCTTATTTGGATTTTATAGGGTAGTATATATGTTTAAGATACCCACGATGGCACTGGGTTAAAAATATATGATCTAATTACCCTTGTTAGATCCATAATGCTTATATTTATTTTTTTAAGCTATGCAAGTATATTCTTCCAAAAATTACAATCCTCATTAGAATGACTATTGGAGTTGTGAATTGAACACCATTTTCCAATCTTGGATTGTTTGTTATGGTCATTTTCTAGCTGTTTCTTCTTCTATGAATGACACTTAAATCCATTCCCTTATTTTGAATTATAATTTGAATACTTAAACTATGGTTTGGTTTGAGACTTATAATATTGTGTCTTAGTCTTGGCATTGGACTTTACTTCAAACTTACAATCAAATCTATATGTTTCTCTAATTGAATAAATTTATAGGAAACCCATAATTAACTAGATATATAGCCTGAAGCATGACCTATATTTAAAATTAGTATTTTTATTCAAATATTAAACACCTAATTTAGAAACTAGAGTATTAAAGGTATTTGTATATTATTTCATAATTTCATCATTTCCTCAACATAATTGAGATAACTTGATGTATTTGTCATCATAATTTCTAGCATGGTAATCAGTTTCTTTGAGTGCTTATAATAGACCATTCCATGTGTCTAATTAACTTCATATTCATGATTTTCATGTGAAGTACATTACTTTTCCCACCATTTCCTTACTGATAAAGAAACTTTTATAAAATTGAATGTAATATTTTTTAGGTCGGATAATTGATTAAATGCATAGTATGAATAGTTTAGGTAAATCCAATAATATAGATCTTATTCATATATTTTAATTTTAAATGTAAGGATGTATAGATTAAATTTTACCTTACCTATAATATGAATTCCAAATATTCTATGTGAATGAGAGGTGTTATAAGGTTTTTTTTTTAGAAGTAATGAGAAATGATGATGAATAATTTATCATTCACATGCATGACATTCTTCCTAATCTTTATGTTTTATTTAAAATGCATACTTTATCATATTATAGAATAGTTATAAATTTGGAAATTGTTTATTATTTTACTACCGTTTGAGAATATATAGGAAGGTATGATATGGGTTCACAAATCTCAATCTCAAACTTTCTATTTTCAAACCTTGTATGAATAAGCATACAAATAAATATAAATTTTTAACACATAATTATTCTACTTAGAAATGATATAAGTGTGTAATCTATGATACCAATAATCTAGGGCCTATGAAAAATAGTGGTGGGCAACCTTATTAAAATTATTTAAGTGAGTTGTATAGATAAGCAAATTGTTAAAGTACAATGTGAAAATGAAAAAAAAAAGACAATTGATAGCCTATGTAGATCTTTAATATAAAATTTATATTATGTTTAGTTTTATTCAATATATAAGAGATCATATGTATGGTGTTTATGTATTCCCTAAATTCATTTATGTTCTTCATGTAACTAACTAAAAATAATGTAATTGTGCATTATCATACAATGGAGAGATATGAAGTGTTGATTGAACCATTAAAAGAGCTGGTAGTAGCCACTTCATAATCATTGAGTCTAGTGAAATCACCAAGTGTTGTTGCTAATATAATATGTAATATTAATAACACGAGAAGAGATGTGTAGTAACACTGAGTAAGAGTTAAATATTTTCAATTAGCATGTAGGTTCCACCCTCAATGCAATTATTTTTTGACATAAGTGTAAATTTGATTGAGCAACTATAATGAACTATGGTAAGATATAATGACTCAAGTCCTTTTGGATCACATTTATGTTTAATGACATAAAATTAAATTTTATGATAGTGATATTATGGATGGAAATTATACTTATACATCATCATTAATATAAATATACATTTATTTGTAACCTATAAATAGTGTCATGGTAGACAATGGTTTAAGTGAAAACATGTGTACAATGACACTTATTCATACTCCTAAATATACACATTAGTGTTTTATTTATATAATAAGTATATTCAAAGTATTTTATGGAAATAAATAGAATACTTTTAGGCACATTGTGCTACCACAAAAGGTGGGTCCTACACTACTTTATAATTTATTCTTAGTATTACTGTGGAGAGAGGTATTTAACATTTTATCAGTATGCCCTTGGATACTTAAGCTCAATTTATTACCATATTTATTAAATATATATGTAAATTATATACATCAAAATAAGGTGGTCATAATTCATCTATTCCATATGAAAATCCTATTTAGCATGAATAATTTTCTCCTCCACCTCCAATTCCACTGCAGTCAATTATCAAACCTACTAAGGTTTATTAAATATACAAAATCAATACCTAAGAATGACATGTTTTATAGTTTTGAATTATCAGTTATGTTATTTATCATAGGTTTTTTATATTATGTATTCTTTTTAATATGAACATTAATTTTATAATCTATATGAGTGAGTTGCATTACATACAAGTTATACATGATACATGGATTCATAGATACATGATATTCTTATACTTAGGGGTCATGCCAATGTTGATGGCATCTCATTCCATAGGCTATTTATTTCTATGACATTTATATTTATCACACTGAGACACATTCATTCCTTACGCATGCCTTTATATTTTTTAATATTATTTATAGTTATATAATTTATGTATATGTTAAGTTAATATGATATGAAATTGACATATATTGATGGTTTAGACTAGCTTAACTTATTTTATGATTAAGTATTACTATACTATTTCCTATAAGATAATATTTGATTATGATTGGTTGTATCTTACCTTATTTTGTGATTTTGTTTTATTTAGTTTCATTTTATAGCTCTTTATTTGTCCCTTGACTTATTCTATGATTTTTTATTTATATGGCTCTTGACTTGTGTGACATTTTATTGTCCATTATATGTGGCTCCTAACTTGTGTGGCATTAAATATTATTATGTGTACATTTATTGTGTGTGTCATGGCCATGAAATTATTTTATTTTTAGTGGATGAATATAGCATTGTTTTTTAAGTTGCACATTTCCTATGTATTTATTATTTAGTGCTTATATCATTAATTCTTACTATAGTTTGATTAATTCACACACACACACACACACACACACACACACACACACACACACACACACACACACACACACACACACACACACACACACACACACACACACACACACACACACACACACACACACACACACACACACACACACACACACACACACACACACACACACACACGCGCGCGCGCGCACACACACACACACACATTAAACTTATATGAATTACAATATTTTTTTCATATATATTTTTATGATATATTCATAATATGATGACATATTCTCCTTATGTTTGAACATGTTTTTATATGATTACATATTTTTACATAGCATGGTGTCATTGACTCTTTTATTTTGAAATTAATAATTCAAAAGATACATACATAAACTAAAAATGGGGGAAATTATTAATAATATATTCAATCAACCATTTATAAAAAAACATATTTGAGATAGGTTATTGTTGATAATTTTGCCATCATTGGTCAAAGTTGCTTATGTGTATATTTTAAAGAAGAATCCATTCATGGATTTAATATTAAAAATAGTATCAAAAACATAATAAAAACTTAATAATTCCAGAACAATTCTCATTAATAACTCACAATCCCAAATTTTGATAGAGGTTTCTTTTATTCCTCTAACTAACTACTACTTGCAAGCTAGTAAAGGTAGTTTTCAAATGTTCAGTTAATGAAGGTAAAGAAGATTTCATTACAATTGTATTAGGGATAGTTTTAGGAACATATTAAATAAATATTCCATGCATTTTTTAAGGTTACAGTGGTTTAACTTTATGAACAATCTTTAATTCAAACAGGTACTCTAAAACCCTTCTTAAACCCTAATGGTTGATTTTTAAGAGATATATTTACATTCTTAAATTCCTTGTTTCAATATAAAAGTTGTGTGAGATATATTGGTGCATAAATAAAATTAATAAATTTTATTAAATAAATTGTTTTGATTCAAAAAAATGAATAAAGGTAAAGGTACATGTATAAGGGTTTTAAGGAAGCAAGAGAGACAGTCTAAAAAGATAATTTTTGAGAGGTTTAATAGATTGTTTGAGAACATAAAATGGTTGAAATTATGATAAATTTTATTAATGTTGTTAATTAAAAAAAATAAGCTCTGTATGCCTCATAAAATTCAATAAAATGGAAAAAATCACACCTACAAGCATTCAAAAATAAAATTATACAAGATAGTCAACACCAAAAAGTGCATATTTTGAGTTTTATTCAATGAAATGTCATGAAATTTAAAATGGAAGTATATTTTTATGTCATTTAAGGTTTAAAAATTATTTAATTTCTTTATTTTACTTGAGGAGATATAAAATTACAAAATATATGTCACCCCCTTTTTTCTAAATCTAGAAAAGGTCAAGTCAATAGCAAGAGTCTTTAGTTAGCCCTAGAAAAGAGGAGTTCAAAACAAGAAAAAGTGGAGAAGTTGATTTAAATTCTTTTTCAATATTTTATTCCCTTTTTCATGAAATAAACCCCTTATAATTTTAACATGTAATCTATTTCCTACTGCACCCCACTTTAGGCTAAATTTAGAAAGTCAAGATGCATGAAAGTTACAAGTAAAGGTAACTAAAGTCAAACTAAAATATACATGAAATATAAAAAGTATTTAATTAAATATAAAAAGGATTTAAATATTAACTATAATTTCAAGAGTATTTAACTAAAAACTTCTTCAAGATTGAAGACTTTTAAAGCATGTAAGAGACCTTTGACTTTTTAATAACTCAAACAAGCTCACCTGCCTAATTACCATTCCATATTCTAAGGGAAATAATTTTGAGAATCTTAAAATTATATTTTATAATTTGGGAAGTGTGTTTTAAAGTTTTAAGTTTTATTTCAAGGTTGAGTTGGTAGTGGATTTGATGTAGGAGTGAACTAGAACTAGCAAAGACTCATCTGGAGCTTCTTGTCTTCTCTCTCTCTTTTTCCTTTATATATGTACATTAATTTTTGAATGATTATGATTATATTATGATTTTTGATTTTAAAAAAATTCTTAAATTATTTACTATATCACCTTTGAAAAATTAAATAGCTAAATATTCCTCCATTCTCAAGCTTTCATGAAGTGTGTGCTTAATGTTCATTGATAAAACTTAGTGAATATTTATTATTCCTAAGTTTATGTCTAAATAATTTACATTTATGAATAAAATTATAAGTATTTAAAGTCATATAGAGTGTCTAAGTCTTATTTATACCTAATCTTGAATTGAATTCAACCATTATTCATTCTTTCCTAGCTAGTATGAGTGTATGTCAAGACCTCTGTGTGAAATACTAATGCAAAAATAATTATATGAGAATGAATTTAATGTGTGAATATTATTTAGCTGAAAAATTGTGTCAATTATATTAATAATTTATCTTAACACTGGTGCATCACCCTAATTTTCATTTTCAATTTTAACATTGTTCCATCTACCCTTTTCCTAGTCAAGAAAACACAAAATTAGAGAGTTTAGAGAGAAGTAGGTGAGTAGACCAAAGGTAAACATCCATTCATATATATATTATCTCCAACATAATGTACCAAACCTTGCATATTTTACACTATATCAATAGGAGTGAGAATAGGCACACATTTTCAATAGGGTGCAATTCTGAGTGATAATAATTACATGATTCATCGAGTTATTATTGGTTTAAATTATCAATTTGGTTTAGATTAAGGGATATATTTTTTTATATTTGGGCATATGCAAACATTTAACATGAAAAAGAGTCATAGGTTTTCATTTTTTTCAGATTTGGGGAAAATTTATATATATATATATATATATATATATATATATATATATATATATATATATATATATATATATATATCATTTTGGAAATAATTGGATCAAATTTGAAGATTTAACATTTTTAATGCTCACACTATTATATTTTTTATATTTTAAAAATCATGGTATTTATATGACATTGATAGCTCTAAAGATAACATATTGAATATATATGTCCATATATATTGGTAAATTCAATTTTCATGGTCATAATTTAGGCCCCCTTTCATATTTAGGTTAAAGATCAATTATATTATTAGTGTGGTTAAGGTTCAATATTTATCAATGGCCTAACACTACTTGTTATTCATGAGATCTATAGTATTTATTTTTCCAAGCCATAACCCTTTCTTTAGTAAATTTATACATTATGGATGATCACCCCTAATCCCCAATGCTTCAATAGGAAACCTAATTCTCTAATGCTTCATCAAGAAACATCAATTCTAATGTTGCATGGAAATATGATTTACCCACTTAAAAGTGTATTCCTTTATTGCTCTTAAAAGTTTAATTTGATTTCAAATTTCATTTCACATATGGAAATTGATTTTTGCATGTTCATTATAGGTTTATATGGATCAATTTTCACACTTGAAGCCTTCTCCCAAATATAAAGTATGCTTACACACTCATGTACATCTATTTATATTTTTACTATAGCAATTTTTTAGTTTCAATACTAGAATAACTTCTCCTAAAACAAATCATGTTTTACTCTCAAGTACATCTATTTATCCTTTTTACTATAGCACTTTTTTACCTTCAATACTAGAATAAAATGGGGTAATTTTTAGACATTAAACTATGTTATTAGACACTTAACAATGCTAATTTTGACTTACCTTTACTTTACATGACTTTTTCATACACATTGATCTTTCACACCTTTCACTTTTATCCACATGTTTTCTATGGATCTAACCTTTCTAATTTTCTATTGGTCACCTATGGGAATTCTCTAATTTGTGTTTAACCTATTTAAAATCATATGCATACTATCTCCAAATAATTAGATCGCAATTTATACCTTTTAGATAATTCAATTAGACTTAACTCTATCCATAATTTCAAAGGTGTCCAACCCTAACATAACTATCCCCACACCAAATAATGATCATTTTTTAAAATAAAATTTTCTAAATGGGTTAACTAGTATGTTTTTTATGTTAGTGATGTGATAAATTACCCAAATAGTCCCACATAAATACACAATAGTTCTAATCCTATTTCATCATCTATAATTGTTTGGCATGGTTAATAAATCACTAATTAAACCTATCATATCACCTTTGCATTCAAATGGACTATCCTAAACCTATAAATTTTTAAATTGGTCATAAGGAATAGGCCCTAGCCAAGTTTTAAGCACATAATCCAAGCCAATTTTTCCATTATCATGTTTTGGAAGCTATATTTCATATTTCATTCATAAAATTAGAGCTATTACACACATAAACATAATATGGACAACTACATAGGTTTGAGTTTCCTCTTCAAAGTATTAGATGTTTAGGAAACACTCAACCATTCATTAGGGAATGTTGAGGTCATCTCAACCAACCTATTTTCCTCATTTTTAATATTTAACCTAATGTCAAAATTAGAAATAGGGTTTCTAAGAGAAATAAATAGGTTTATGTATTTGTAGACATAATGAGGACCTGATATTACATAGGAAGATAATATCAATCAGACATAATGACCTATGCTAAAAATATGATGCACATATTCTTATGATAAATTTAGAAATAAAATGCGCTTATGTATGACAATATTTTATACAAAGTAAAATGTATCTGACCTATTAAAAAATCCTAGCTTGGAGAATATAAATCCTACTTATACTTCTAAGTAATACTTCTAAGTATTGATACATTAAATATTTGGGGTCATGACCAAGACGGATATACTATACCTAACTAAGGGATATTTTACCACAATAACATCACTAGAGAGGGTTCCAAATCCTCTATAATGAAACACCATGCAATAACTCTAGTTAGATCCTATGTTTTCATACTCACAAAGTAAATTGAAATTAAATTAAAATATAATCTAATTCTCACCAAAAGCCTATGGTACATAGTGGGAATAATAAATATAAAAATTAAATATGTATATAATATATATACTCAAGTTAATGTATAAGAAATCCTAATGAATGGGATATAAGTAAAAATTAAAATTTATCTACTCTTATAAAGGAGGAATAAATTTAGGAATATTTACCTTTGAAGAATAACCCATCAAGCATCAATCTCTCCCTTGGCCAAGGTGATTTATAATAGGTTATCATGATATGTAAGGATAAAAAGGATAAGTCATATATAGGATACATAACTTCTCTATACATCCAAAATAATTCTCCAAAACACAAAATATATATCTCTAAATAAACTATTAAAACCCTAAGCAATGTTCCTCAAGTAAAATGGTGGATAAGCAGATGCATAATATATTTTTCTACTTCTTCTTTTCTTCTCTTTAAATGATGGAAATAGATGTGTATATATAGCTTAATTTAACCCTAAAATTTTTCAAAAGTTTGGTTGATAGGGTATGCCCAATTTGAATATGTATCATTATTTTATAAAAGCAAGTTAGGTCCCAATCTATGTTATCTAAGGCTGATCTAGACCCATAATATGTTTTAAAAAAATTAAATATAGGGTCAGTCTAGGCTAATAATGTATGATAAATGTAAAAATGGGGTTAATAAAGGCATTGAATTTATTGAATGAATGTGTAATATAGGATGTAGGGATTAAATAATTACATATAATAAGGTTTTGAAGATAGTAAGTGGTAGTATAGGAGACAACAATCCAGTAAATCACCAATGATCTACCCACCCCTTTCTCATTACACCCTTTAAAGAATGCACTCTGAGAGATTGAGACTTGATAGGTTTTTAAAAGAGATAAAACATCATTAATTGATAAAGTTTGAAAATGTTATGTTTATATATATATACCCCACTTAAATATCATCTTGTGTCATGTAGGTACAACATGGGATGGTGATTTAGGAAAATAACATAGAAAAACACAATGTTGTAGATAAATAATGTATAGTAAGAATAAAATAATATAAATGAAAGAAAAAAATTTAAAAACACATACCTTTACTTACCTTAGTGATGTAGATAATAAATGAAGTGAAATAAATGTGAAGGTGTCTAATGCAGAGAACACTAGGTGAACCTATATAAATTAACAAAAAATTAAAAGTTTTACAAAAAAAATATTATAATATGTTAAAATATTCACTACAATGGAGGATGTCATATGAGGAGCCCTAGTAATGGATACACATCATGAAATTTTATTTGGGATGTTGGCACCATACAACCCTACCATGTTAGATGATCCTTAGATTTCATCTGCCTTAGCCTATGTGGGATGGTTTAGCTTGGTAGGAGAGGCATTGAAGTAGCTATAGGCATGTAGTGATGGGTCACATCCATTATAAGGGGTTGGATTTGTAGAGGCATAGGCCTATCATACCCTAAGATAAGAGAGAGATGTACACATGGTGACTACCATCCAACTAGGGTAGGTATAAGCTTATGTGGCTAATTCATAGGGACAAGTTGTTAGATTGGGATCCTAAACTACCTATTTATAACATACTATTTATAGGGGTCAATCACAAGCATTAATGGGTAGTGTGGCTAGGCCACAAGATAGATAGGATTGAGCATGGCCCTAGAGTCGTAGCTATTGTATTTTATACTTTGTATTATATAAAACACATGATATATATATATATGTATATATATTGATGTTGATAGTTTCATTTATCTCATAAATTTTACTTGTATTTGGATGTGGATGCATGGATATATTTCCTTTCTAGCACATGTATGTAGATTTTATTGTATATGTTATGGTAAATATGTGATGTATGTTTTCTTTTCTATAATTATGTGATACACATGCATGGTTAAAATTAAAAGGGAAAAAATGATTTGGAAAAGTATAATTATTTAAAACAAATGTAGTACATACTATATCACAATGGGAAATATGTAAAAACAAAATATAAATAATATAATAATCCAAATATGGTAAAAAGGAGAGTAAGAAATGTTTTTAACCCATGTAAATATTAACACCAAATTAAAACAAATAAAAATCACACTATATCACATTGGGAAGTATGAATTTTTTTTAACAAAATAGAAATTACATGAAAAACCAATGGTTTAAACTAAAAAAAAATTAATTCAATCAATCATACTAAATCAATCTAGGAAATATAAAAATAAATACAAAATGTAAAAGAAAATTAATCACACTAATTCAAGCTGGGAAGTATGAAAAATTTAATAAAAATGGTTGTAAGAATACATGCAATGATAAAGTAATAAGATAAAAGTGAAAGATGTATGAAGTAAGCATAAAACATACTAAATCAATATGGGAAGTATTTCAATGGCATGTGACTCATAATTGAACACTAATTATCTCAAATTTGATGGATGTAATTTCATTGTGACTTGGTTATAAGAATATTTTGGGTATTGGAATATTTTGTGAGGAGGGCCTAGTCCTATCAATGGTATAACACTACAACTCACAAAGGTAACACTAATGAGGTGGAAAAAACTATGGGAATTATTTTATAATATGTTTTTTATGTGATAGTTTTTTTATGAGAGCTTGATTATATCCATGGTGTTACTCTGTAACTCACAAAGGGAAACCTTAGGGGGAATTATTATCTAACAAAAAATATGTCTCAAGGGAAAATATTAGAAATGTTTTAATAAAAGAGGTAATATAAAAATAATGACATAGGTGTCTATGAGAAGACCTTAGGAAACATGAGGCATACTAGGTAAAAAGGAGAGACACTAACATTTTGGTGACCATCAAGACACAAAGGATACCTTCACACAATAAGTATAAAGCTATATAGGCAAAAAAGTAAGATACTAAGATTGAATCATGATAGTTATATGAACAATAAATTTAAAATTTACCTACCTTCCCTTAACATGTTCCCCATTCCTTAGGACTTCTTACAGAGTCATCGATCTACTATGAATATTGGGTACTTATGTGAGAAAGTAGGTAGAACTAAAAGTTTTTTAATTCTCTTTTCCCAATCTAGTAGCCTAACACTCCCTAATGGACCTTGACTCCATCATGAGGCCAAACATTGAGTTTAAACATCGATTAGAAATAGGATATATGATATGAATAACGTTGTTTAGTGTGATTTAACTTTTGAGTTAATATGTTTCCTTTTGTATCATTTCCTTTTATTGAAATGATTTGGATTTTAACTTTTTTATGGATTTTATGTTTCCTCCTCCATATAGATTTGGAATAACCAACATGAGTGATAAAAGGGATACACATAAATGATATTTAGAATTTGGTTTAAAGGTAACTAAGTATCCAAAGATATGACTAACTAAACATTGAAGCTTACCTATGAACTAGTATGTAATCTCAAATTTCAATCATATATATGCTTAGTATGTTAAAATAATATAAAGGAGTAAAGGGAGATCTAAATTAGATTGGTAAAATAGGAATGTAATGAGATGTCTGGTAAAAAACATCACTAAGGGGATCAAGGTTTGTATAGCCATGTCACTTTAATAATTATCTAAGTGTAAATTGAGATAAGCTAGAAAAAAATCATTGTAAAAGAAAAATAAATCCATGAAATAAAATAACTCATATAAATAAGTGTAATTATGGAAAGAATGAAAATAATCCATAAGATTAGATAAATGAAACCATATAAAACACATAAAACATAATATAAAGATCCATGTAAAATAGATAGGTGAAAAAACATTTGACACATAGTTAAATGATTTAAGATAAAATTGGATCACAAATCCAATTGAAAATAATAATTAAGAACAAAGTGAAATAACACCATGTCATGTTCATAAATATTGAAAAAAAATTCCACAAATATTATCTATGACATATAAAAAATCTCAATGAATCTATATCATAATGGTAACCAAAGTCTCATCAATACTTTTGGAAATTTTTGTAAAAACTTCTCTCTAAATATCCTCAATAAAAAATGTAGGTGTAGATGAAGGATCATTCTCATGAGGGCTTTCATGCATAAAATACTCAAGGAGAATAATAGATGCTAGAATAGGAATGATATCTATGGGATGAGAAGGAGGCACTAATAGTGGAGAATAAGGATCCATAGGTGGAAAAAGAACCATATGTGGGGAAGAAACCATGGGTAGGAAAGAGGATTCTATGGGAAAAGGAGGAGCCTTCTTGCATGGGTGACCTATGGAAGGATGAATAGCTAGTGAAAGTATAAATATAAGGTGATCATAAAGGTGTTAATGAATAATATGAAAATTATTAGTATGATGGGTACTACACTTTTTCCAAAGATAATATACCTCCCCATATTTAGGTATATACTCAGGTAATGACTTGAGAGGAGGTATAGCCTTGCCTTTGGGTTAAGCAAGGGTGGGATGCAATATGTCAATATATTATCAAAAAAATTAGAAATGATTGGAGGAATGATTATTTTTCCCATATAATAAATAATTTTTTTTATATTGACTTTGTTTGTCTAATAATAGAATATGTAAAAGGAGAAGCTAGGGGTGGATAATATAACTAGTAGTCTCTAGTCCAATGACTGGAAACTTTATGGATATCATAATAAGGTTGATCAACTAATTGGGTGGGTATGGGATCAAGCTATAGTAATAGAATGACATTTCCAAGGTAATGTGGGAATGAAATATAAATTAGACTAGGCTCATCTAAAGGTAAAGAAGTAGAAACATGATGAGGCTCATCTAATAGTAGAGTGGGAGTAAGAACTAGACTAACCTTAGTTGAAGGTGAGGCTAGATGTGTGGAAGGTTTAATAGCATTAAATATCATATCTAGGGGAGACAAACTAGAAGGATTTTGGTATCTATAAAAATGGTGAGGACCGATCATGGCATGATCTATGAGCATGCCTTTAAGAGGTTCTATTAAAACTAGAGGTGTACTAGCTGAATGTTCGATCTCTACACTATGAAAAATAAGAAGAAATTATAATTAGGCACTATGAAAGGAATGTTATAAGATGAATGAAAAGACTAGAATAAATAAGTATGATATTAAATAATATTGATGTTTCTATCTTTGACAAGTCCTCTTAAAAATTGGTCATCTAAAGCATAACCATCATCATAATCATGTGTATGTGAGTCAATGGTACATGTAGGTATGACCTTATAATTGAAAGTTGTATGATGAATAAAATGTCTATTCATAGTTAAGACCATAGTTATATCATCAATAGGAGGTTGATAGGATTGAGGTTGCAAAGAGGGATGAAGTTGGGTGATGATACGAGGGGATATACTAGAGGCTTTGATCTTGAAGCTTAACTCATTTAGCTCATCATCATCAAAATCTAGGAGGTCAGGTGGTATGTTTCCCAATGAGCTCAAGGTGACCATTATAACCTCAATTAGAATTGATAGGATAATTGAAGAGTTTATATTCCCTAAATGGGATGCTAGGCAAATGTTCAAGGGTAGGAATTTTAAAGACACCACATTCATGGAATTGTTCAAAATTCTAAGGATTTATGTCTCCTTAAATATTATAAATAGAAATTATTGACTAATTTTATGCCAAGTCAATTTAATTTAACCCCCTATAGTTGAAAACTTGATATAAGGGTCTAGTAGGGTATTGTATGTGTCTTATGGTCATAATAGGGTCAACATTATGTTATAGTTTTCTCATATTTGTCTTAGATAGCCCTATGCCATTCTAAGGCCAATTTTAAGGTCATTTATGGGACTAGTATGGTTTACTTATGAGGAAAAGTGTGTCCACGTGTTATTCAATGTACCATGTATTAGTATATTTTAGATAGACTATTTCATAACTAAAATTTTTTAGGTTTCCACATTGGAAATAAGAAAATAGTTGAAAAGAGGTAGTTTTCAGTTATTGTACAACTTGTGTAGTAGCTTTGGTACATGGGATGACTTTTTTAGTGTCTATTTAGATAAATTAAGCTTAATATCATGCTTTTGAAGCTTTAAAAATATAATAAATGGAATTAAACCATTCTATCCTTCCATCACTCTCCTAGACAAGCATAAATAGTCAAATAATATTTGCATGGTACATACAAGAAGAGGTTACTGAGATCAAATGATTTTTATGGATGATAGTGGCCTATTTCTACTTAAAATCCATGGAAATAGTTAGAGGATTGGTTTATTTTTCTCTATGAACCATTACTTAGAGTGTTAATGACTCTTTTCTTCCTACTCATTCCCATACCCTTCAAGTTTCCTCTCTATTTGCATAGTTTTGTGAATCATAGATGGTGTGTATGATACCAAAGATAATGATCACCTTTATCATGTGATTATAAATTTATTTTTCATGTTTGATGTGAAGGAGTGGGCATGAACATCTTAGTTTACTAGTTGAGGATAGATTTGAAGTTATAGACCAATGTTTTCACTCCTTGAAGAACTATCCTCATGTAAGTGTCTTCAGAACAAGGATAGATAGTTTGGTTTCCACATATGAGAGAATTTATTATCATATTTATGATTAATGTGTAGTCTAAGGATTATTTTATATGATTTTAATAACATAGTCACTTACATACATAGTCATATTTCTTGAAATAGTCACCTATAGTCAAGTTAGCTTGAGCATTGAATAGTCATGTTGATGGAACAAGGAGGTTTCAACATGGTAGGAATACTCCCAAGGTGTGATCAGTGAGATGAATCCATTCAAAGAATATAAAATTGGTTTTGAACCCCAATTCAATGCACACTATATATATCCTACATGTTCACCCACAGGTAGTTCCATAGACATCTAAGATATTTGGAATGAAAGTGTTGAAACTCATTTTGAGACCTTCATTAAGGTCTAAGGGAATTGAGAGAGCCATTGTGACAATCCTGATGTCAATTCATGTAGGCATACTTGAGTTCAAGGTTTGTAGGTGGACAAATTTATAAAAGGGACACATTACCTTAGTTTATCTTAATCATGTTTTGCCCATACATTTGATCCTTCCATAGTAGAGTGACATGAGGTCTAGATAAGTTTGGTTATTTACATCATGAAACCCAAGAATAGAGGCAATGATTAGATAAGATAAAAAAAAATTAAGAGAAGTTAGTATGAAGAAGTTTCCATTCCCATTTAGTTTCTACTATAGACATTCAATGAAATCTATAGTACTTGAAGCTAAAATTATCCTATAACATAATAATGACCTATATGTGGAATGGATATATGGTTTATAGGTTTAATAGGGACACAAACAACTATTGAGGAGTCTTACATAGAAAGTAAAAATATTCAGACCCTAATGCACACTTACAGTAAACTTGAAGAATTCTAAGTGGCAACTCATAGTCTAGCATAATCATAGGTTGCTCATGCTAGTAGAAGATGCATGCTTGTCTAGTGAAAAAAAATATGAAATGCTTTAATATACATAATTAAAATTTAAAATGAGTATGCCACTTCCTATGTGTTTTTAAACACACACTTTCATCTACAAGAACCTCATTTTCTTAAGGTGAATGCACCTATAGTCTGCTACAGTAGATAGACTAGCCTAAGCTAGTAAAGAGGGAAATTAGAAGGTTAGCTAGGGTGTCTAATAGATTTAATATGAATGAAACTATTATCATAGTGGTGATGACCATATCACATTATTCTTATATAAGGAAAGAGGGTATGAACACCAACTTATAGCCACATCCTTAGAGTTTTTCAAGACCCTACACAGTCAAATCATATAAGTCTATCTTGAGGGATTTGGGAGTTTGAGAGATTTATAAAAGTGATCCATCCTTGGGATTTGATGTATAATTCCTTTATGACCTATTTGAACCTCCCATATTCTAGATTTAACCAAGGAAATAGGGAAGATGCCCTTTGTTTTATCTTAGATAGAGGGTACTCCTGGGTAGTATAGACTATAGACTTAGTGAGAAGATGGTAAGATGTTGAGTTGGGAAGTCTTGGAGAATTAAATAAAGGTTTTATGAATTGAATTAAAGGTGAAAAAGTGTTAATCAACACTCACAGTCTTGATAAACCACTAAGATGTGGATATAGGCCATGAAACACAATCAAGCCTATTAGGCCTAAGACTAGACATAATCCCTACAAGGGTCTATCCATCACTTACATTACCACATAAACCTTTGAAAGATGATTTATAGCCTTAAATATAAGATATGAGGTTGATCATAGCCTTTGGTTTGTAGAGAGATTACTCAAGATGGTCATTTTGACCCAATTTCATGACAAGAGTATATAGAATAGACTCAAAAGCCAAATAGGTCAATTTCAACCACTCACACTTATATGGAGGGACTGCATGGTGACCCAAGGAGTTAGGGATATTTGAGTAAGGTCATGAGATCAAAATTAGTGGAATTGGTTTCAAGTTTTTGTCTAGTTTTTATGATTTTTTTTACAAATGAAACCACTAGAAACCCTCCTAAAACCCTTATGCAGATATGATTGGAAAGAAATGAGTGGGAATTCATTCAAAAGGGGTCAAATGGCCTATAAATAGTTTTAGACATGTGGAGGACTCTCTCAATATCCATCACATAAGATTGGTATGTACCCTACTTGTATGAATAAGGTAAAAAATAAGGTTTTTTAAAAGTTTATGATTAATTTATAGGTATATAAGAAGATGGATAGGTGATATCCATTTGAGGGGTCGATTGGGACATATTCTAACTCTCCATATCTATTTGTCACCTCAAAATAGCCTAGAAACATCTACGCAATCTTTGACAAAGATTAAAGATAAAGAGTGACTGCCTAGTGAGAGGATGAAAAGTTGGTTTTTGGACCTTTTTAAGGTCTAACTCATGGAATGGAAGGAATAATAACTCTATATAGGTGTCTCATGAGCAATTTAAGGCCACTTGGGTTATAAATGTGAATAATGAGGCTTATAAGACTAATTAATGACTATAGATGGTGAGAAAAAGTGTCCAAAAGAAGGCTATAAGTTAAGGATGCATCTAATGACTATTATGGCATGTTTATAACCCCCTTAAGATATTTCACATATTTCAAGTCTTCCTAGTCTATTTTTGAGTAGTCAAGAGATGCCTCATCATGAAGGTAGTTTTTAAGAAGGCACTTGAAGACCTTTAAACTGGTTTTAGAGAGTTTGTCATGTTTTAGGTGGACACTTTTCCAAGGAGACTTATAGACCTCTTTTCACACTCCATTATCCTAAAATATAATTTTTTTCATGACTTGACATGTGGAATTATGACCTTTGAGCTCCACTTTATTCTCTCTCTTCTCACACTCTATAAATACAAGCCATTTTGGATCTTGTATTAGAATACCACACTTGGTATGTGTTGAGGTCAGCATACCCCACATTTTTTAAAATTGGATCCCTTGAGATACTTTTAACCCTAAACATTGAAAATTCAATGTGATTAGATCATTTTTAGAATTTGAAGATCATCCACTTTGATAGTTTTGGCTTACTAGTTTATGGTTTTGCTTTGAGCTTGCCTAATGTTTCTAATAATTGATCTTCATGTCTTATATTTATATGTTTCATGGAGCCCTTATGAATATATACCATGATTATAATTTACAGATTGACTCTACTCAAGTTTTCGCTAGCTTTTAGTTTATGAAAAATTGAATCCAAATTCATGTTTTGAAATCTCTCCTCCAAAAAACCCTAGCATAAACCCTTGGTTCAAATTTGCTTTTGGCAGGAATAAATTGGTGGGAACATTTTAAATTACTTTGGACTTAGGCTTAATTTTCATGTTAAGGCTTAGTCATATTTCTTAACATGACCAAACCTTAACCTAAAAGTCCTACTTAGTCCTTTTCATTTTCCCCCTTTGTTTCCTATATTTTTTACTAAGTCTAATGTTTGTGTTGATAGGGTTACTTTTAATTTTTATAGCATGGTCCCTTTATTACATATTTAGCTTAAAGTCCTAATCTTTAATGCCCTATCATATTTATTAACATAAATAGGACCTTAGTCTTAATGCTTTAGCCTAAGTCCTTCTCACCTTGAGCCCTAACTTAAATACCTTGCTTCTTTAAAAATTAAATGGAACATGATTCATCATGAGGGGATAATTTTATGGAGTGAGAAAAACTCAACAAACTTCATCATGAGGGGATAATTTTATGGAGTGAGGAAAACTCAACAAACTTGGAAAGTTTTCCTTCAAAACCAATGGTGTGTAAGTACCATGATCATGATTAATGATTTACATTCACTTGTGGATCTAGATCCAATAGAGCAAAGACAACATTGAAAAGTCAAAAGGCCCAAGAAGCCATACAAAGAAACCACATGGTGCTCTCATATTCATAAAGACCAAATGAACCAAAGGTGTGCACTCACTTAGATCTTGATCAGATGACTCTCACTTCATCATAGCTCTTGATCAAATAGTGTATTGAATATGAGATCCATGGAGTACAAGAACTTGATTAGCTTAAAACTTATGATTCCATGACCATAATTTGATGTCTATAAGAACATAAAATTCAATATATTTAAATATTTTTCCTATAAAATGGGGCATGTTTTATATCATTTGATGGGTCATTTGATATTATGCTTTAAAGCTTAGCATAAAATGCTTTAATCTAAGACTATGTCATGTTTATTAATATGAAATAGACTTATCTAAAATTATGTTAACCTAAGTCATTTGTTATATTCATGCACTAATTAAATTAATTTCATCTCATAATATCAATGGATCATGCTTCATTGGGCCCAAATGATCTAATGGCATAAAATCGTTGATGATTATTCAATAGTTCTATAAGAGTCCATGAGCTTGACATGTGGTTGACATGCATTCAATATGTGACTGGTGTAAGATATAGAGATTATAAATCCCATGAGGGTGATAAGTGGAACAACCATGGGGCTTGATACAAATATTTCCAATAACAAGTGAGGCTCGAATCATGATCAACGACCCATGTTGATCCTTGGATCCTGATTAAATAGTGTGAAGCAAAAGGCAATTTTTAAAGAATAACGGCTAGTGCTTTGAAAGTGTTTATGAAAAAGGCCATGAAAATTGATATATAGATGCCAAATAAGCACCATAAAAACACAAATTTACAAAAATAAATATCTTGTGTGCTCAAAGATTCATTGTGAAAAGAAAAAAATATATCCAAATATCTTTGTATACATTGAATTGTTCCCTTATGATTGAAGGAGAAAAGTTATATGGCCCTGGATAAAACTTTCATGTTGCATCTTCAATGTGTTTTGGTGACTGAGGTGAAGAATTACCAAATGATCCAAATTAAAGACACGTGGTTATCTCAAGGGAGTCCTAATACTTTATCTTGTGAAAATGCCTAAGTCAAATTTGTCAAATTTCTAAGGTAATGACTTGTTCATTTAATTTTACAAATAATGGGTGCACTTTTGGAGATTAGAAGGATCTTTCACCCTTCCCCATATCAATAAGGATGGTGTAAAGGTAAAAAGTTAGATAAGAGTCTAATCTAGCATCTAAGTTGGACGCGTGGTGGGTCCTCAATTTTTTATAAGCTATGGTCCCTTTTTGAAGATTGCCTCACTTGCTTATTGGTGGGTAAGGTACAAAAGGTCTCCAAGGCTTGAAAACCTAGATTTGTAAAGTAAGATAATGACATGTGGTGTTATCAGGTCCCATGGGTAGCTCAAAACATATTGTACTTTTGTACCAAAGTAAATAATAAGTGAATAAGTTTAAAATTCCTTGAAGGCCCAAAAAACACTGAAATGTAAAGTTTGCTTGATGAATCCTTCTTTGACATGTTTGATGCATTGAAAATAATGAAGCTGAGGTAAAGTGCATTAGTGAAATAAAACATAATGACTAAATAACAAGCCTTAGAGGACAAAATAATATGGCTAATCAACATCTAGATTGAAAGGTCGATTCTTGGGCTCAAAATAATTAGTTTGGGACATCTGAATGAAATCTTTGGAATAGTTGTTGAAAGGATCTAGATTTTAAGTGCATGGTCATAGGAACTAGAGAAACTCCTAAAAGATGATGAGGAACATCAAAAGGCTATGAACATCCTTTATAAATAACAAGAAAGTTTATAGGTGCATGGCACACCAGCCAGTTAGTTAATATTCCACTTTTGTGAAGCATTGTAACATTTTAGAAATGGAATAATATTTTAGGCATATGCTAGTTTGTTATCATATTTGCCTTCAAGTCAGTTTAGTTTAGAAATGCAAGTGTACTCTAGAACCTTTTATAAAAAGGACAACTATCCTTACTTTTTGTATAATTATATCTTGTGATTGACCGATATAATTCCTTGTTCACCTATGAAAGGTAGTACTACCATTTTGTAAAGGGAGAGAATTTTGAGAAAAAATTATATATGTTGAGAAATTAATACAATCAAGGAATTCTATAAATATTATCCAAATTTGTTATGTTGATTGTTAATTTGGCATCTCTCTTAATTTTTGGTTATAAAGCTTAAATTTAAATGGTTTCATGAATTATGAATTTATATATGTGATACACAATTTCTCATTTATGCTTATGCTAGATTAGTTGAAGGATATTGAATTTGCTTCATTTTATTTTTCTATGTTTAGATGTGTTGATGTTATTTCAATTTGGTAACAAATTTTTTAAAGTAAATCTAGTTCTTACTGATATGTTTCCATATCATCCTTAGAAGTATACTTGGTATATGGTGAGATTTGAGCTTATTCTATTTTAAATTATATATTGGTTAAATACATGTTCAATTATAATTGAAAATTTGTCATAATGTTTGAGTCAAGGATCAACAATCACAAATTCTCTTTCTACCTTACCCTTCTCTTTTTCTTCTTCTTTAACCTAATCACTTTAGTCTATATTTCATTATAAATGTCCACTTAGATTAGTCTATATTTTAAGCCTTGACCATAATTCATTAGTATTAGGATAGATACTTACACTTTGAAAAGGTTTAGTCCATGTTGGCTCCTAACCATCAATTAATATAAATTTTGTGGGATAGGTGAACATCGCTCTAATGTTATTTCACCATAGGTAACATAATTTGCCAAAACTTACTACTCATGCTCTGAATTCCTATAATTCTAAAATGAGAAGTGTTCTTTGAACACTAAAGACACCTATGATATATTTAGAGGCATAAACATGTCCCCACTTGTGCTAGAAGGAGGGCCTCTTTGTGAATTGGTTGAATCTTTGTTTATCTTAGTGTTTTGATCTAAGATTTGTGTTATCTTTGCACTTTTGCATAATTCTTTATTTATAAGTGTAAATATCATTGATATTTGTGGTCTTTGACATATCTTTGTGCTTCCTTTAGATAAAGATCATAGTTTATTGAATTTTGATGCTTAATTTTGGTAAAGATGGCTTAAGATATAAGAATCTATGGTAGTTGAGGTTAGAATAGATAATTTTGATCAAATATTGGTATATTTCTCATAGATATGGGTTATTTGATGTTAAATTTAAAAAGATAGACCATATTTGCATAATTGAACACACTTTTGTGCTATCGTAGTCAAAGGTTGATGTCTTTTATTGTTCTTTATACAAATATTTACAAAATTAGCATAATATGTAGGTTTAATCCTTATTATTTATAAATATTAACTTGACATATCATATTTCAAATAGGATTTTCAATATTCAAGTTGGAATAGCCAAGGATCTGAACAAGATCACATTCAGAGATAAGAGAACCTTTGCTTAAGCTTGAAGTCCATAAAAGAGCCAAGTGAGATAAAGGTAGGCACAGACATTCCAAATATTTACCAACCTCACCTCTTCAAGTCACCCTACCTTCAAACTTCATCTAGGTATGGCTTATTTTGGAGATTCTTCAATCAATGTGTCAAGTATGGTACATGATCTCCTACGTAACCCTAAAAAATACTTGCTAACATTTAGTCCAACTAGTATTGTAACTATTGAAGAGCATAATAAATATTTCAAAGATAATTTAATGTTGTTAAATGTCATACATGAAGATGTAGCGTGTAGGTTGTTCCCATTTACTTTTAAATATGTTGCATACGAATGGTTTCTCAATTTGCTTGACAATTACATTACTAGTTGGGATGATTTTAATAATGTTTTCATAGATCAGTTTGACAAAATTATTAGTCCATGTGTCATATACCACCAATTCACCACCATTAAGAGGGATGCAAGAGAGACCATAAGGTCCTTTAATTCTAGGTTCAAGAAAATGTATAGTAAGACCATAGACCCTTATAATCTTAATGATGCTTTAGCTCTATAAATCTACAAGGATGTAGTAGATCTTATGAATTCTATATTCATAAAAATATCTCTTTCACCTATAACTTCATTAACCAGTGCTTATTCTAAAGCAATGATCATCAATGATCAAACACATCCCCAAGGACAAATGGCCTACTCTATTCCAAATATCAACCCACATTTTCCCACTCTGAACATATTCCCCAAAAATAATCAAAATGTTCTAGCCTTGAATCAAATCCCAAATTTGAATCAATTACCTTTGAGTCATGTTGTTCCTAGCTATAATTTAGGATTCTTGAGTCATCCTACTACTAATGATTCAATGCAAATGATCAAAGAACTTTAGTAATAACTACTAGTACTAATGTTAACTAGATTCATAATTCTAAAACTCTCAAGAATGAGAATGAGTCTATCTTTAAAATGGTCCAAAATTTAAGCACTGATTTCCTTTAACTACAAAAACAAGCTGGCAATACTAGAGAGAGATTTGCTAGGAAATTCTGATTCCAAAGGTTTAAAAGACCTAATAATAGGTTTTAGAATGATAGTTTCTATTAAAAAAAGACTAAAAAACCTTCTTATAGTAAGAAAACCATGGATATTAATCTTATTGACATTGATTTACCTAATTATTTTAGAGTGCACTGTATAACCAAGCAAGGATAAATTGATTGCATTGAGTCTTTTAAGGCTTTTGAATCTTTTCAAGAATATTTAGATATATTTGAAGTGGTCCCTAATAAGGATAGTGGTTTAGGTACCTTAGAGTCCAAGCCTACTTATCAAACTTTCATGGTGGAGATGTTTGATTTCCCTTTTCAAGAGGATAAAAAACCTGATGATGTCCTTGAAGAAATCCAAGCCTTCTAATGATTCCTAAAGAAGACTTATCCTTTGATTAATAGAGATCAGAGGTAGCCTTTGACTACCTAAATGCCTCCAAATAAATTTGAAACTCCTCCAGACACTTCTTTAAGCAATAATATAGAACCACCCAAAGGGGGTACCTCTAAACATAATGTTGTTGTTCCTAGTTATTTAAATAAGACTAGTTATAATATTGTGAAGGACAAAAAAAGGATAAAAGATAACATCAATTTACATGAATTAATGTAGATCACCAAAAAAAGGGGCATCTTACTAGAATAATTATCAAATAAATTTGATAAACTATCCAAATTTGACAATGCTAATATGGCTATGCACAAAGCTAAGGCAAAATGTCCTCCTTTCCTGCTCATGGTCAAGAAGTTCAAGAAGAATTTGCACAATTGTTTCTTATATTTTGATGCATCTACATTCAATATCATGCTAGTATATATTTGTAAATAACTTGTCTTGACACCTTTTAAGTTTGATAGATTTGTTACTAAATTAGACAAATCTAGATTCAAGGTAATTGGGGAATTATTAGATGTCCATATGCAGTTGACCTCTAAGCCTAGAGTATAACAGTTTATTGATATCCAAGTTATTGACATTCCTAATGTTTATGGGATATTTTTAAGTATGGAATGGACCAAATGTTTGAAGGCTACATATCCAAATATTGTTCACATGTATGACTACATTGGAAAGGAGTTCCAAACCAAATCAAGGTTGAAAGAGAGATAAGAATGAAGCACATGATCACTAAGTACAATGCTATCAATGAAAGGGTAAACATAATTAACTCAAACTTAGGGGTTTTCACCCTAGATACAACAAATTTATGTGATCCTAATAGTACTCATGTTATGCCTAGGCTATGGAAGCTACATTTTGATGGTGTTAGGTGTAAATCTCAGTCTAGGGTTAGTATTGTACTAACTAATATTGTTGGTAAAAAATATCATGTATCTTATAGGCTCTAATTTACATGCACTAATAACCTTTCTAAATATGAGGCCCTCTTCCTACGTTTGTAGTTTTATATCAAAAACAAAGTTAAGGAACTATTAGTCTATAGTGATTTAGAACTAGAAGTTAACTAGGTGAGAAGCAAATATCAATGAAAAATCTCATACTTCAAGAGGTATAAGTTTAGGTTTTAGGATCTAATTGAGTATTTTGATGGATTTAACATTGTCTCCATATCTAAATAAGAGAACAAATCTATTGATGAATTGTAATCTACTACAGGCAACCTCATGCCTAACCAAGACTCACCTAACTTTAGCATTAAGTCGATACCTTGTCCTTTAGTCCTAAATAATGTCAATCATTTTTAGGTCTTTAGTGACAATCAATAAATCTTGAAATTTATGACTAGTTTAGGAGCATTTAAGGCCCACATCATTGATGAAAATAATGAAAATACACTTAGATAAGGTAAATCTGATGGCAAAGTAATTTAGTTGATTGATAATAATATTCCTAAAGACATGATTGCCTTAGAGAGGCTATTTGATCAAGACAAGCTAGCTGAGGTTTATAATATTCTAAAAGTAAGTGGGAAGGATTACAATGCAATTGATTTTGGTCCTCAAGATCAACCTCATCTGGTTAACATTAGAAAATCCTACACTAACATTGATAACAAGAGAGGTAAATAACTACTAACTAAGTACAAGGATGTCATAGCTTGGTCTTATGATGAATTGAAGATCTTTGATCTAAGATTCATCACTCATACTATACCCCTTAAATAAATTTTCAAACCCTTTTGGTAAAATCAAAGACCTATCAACCCTATCTTAGAACCATTGATCTTCAAAGAGGTCAAGAGATTACTAGTTGCTAGAATTGTGTTTCCCATCAAGCATTCTACCTAGGTGGCTAATTTGGTGCTAGTAAAAAAGAATAATGATGAGATTATGTTGTGTATTGATTTTATAAATTTGAACAAACAACCTAAAAAGGATAATTATCCTTTCCCTTCTCTTGACCAAGTGATACAAATTGTTTTAGGATCATCCATAATATTTTTTCTTGATGGTTTTTCAGGCTATAGCTAGGTATTGGTTGACAAGGAAGACAAAATGAAGACAACTTTCACAACTAAATGGGGCACCTTTTCCTACAAAATAATACCTTTTGGATTGATAAATGTAGGATCTACTTTTCAAAGGGCCATGGACCATGCCTTCCAAGGTCTGATTGGTAAGTGTATCATTATAAATATGGATGATCTAACCATTTTTTCTAAAAATAGGGAAGATCACTTTATGAATTTACAACAAGTATTTGAGAGATGCAGAAGGTATGGAATCTCCATTAACCCCAAGAAAAACAACTTTTGTGTTACTGAAGACAAATTGTTAAGCCATGTCATAACTAAATATGGGATCTTCATAGATCCTAAAAGATTGGAAGCTATATCTAAGATAGAGCCTCTAAATAGTAAGAAAGAGTTAAAATCATTCTTTGGAAAAATAAACTTTGTACTACATTTCATTTATGGCTTTGAAAATATTGTCAAGCCATTGAATGACATGTTAAAGAAGGATGATAAGGTCTTATGAAATGTAGAATATAGGAAGGTATGCAATAACATCAAAAAAGCAATTAGTCAAGATCTAGTCTTCATAAGTCCTAACTTTTTGAAGGACTTCTATCTATATTATTTTACATTTGACCATACTATGGTTATAGTTTTAACTCAAAAGATTGATGGGTGTGATCACCTAATAGATTTCATGAGTACTAATTTTAAGAATGTTGAATTGAACTATTCATTTATTAAATACATAAGCATATGCATTAGTTAAAGTATTGAAGAAAGTTAGGCACTATATCCTTAGAAATAAGGTGTATGCTATTCTACCTAACCCTAACACAAAGGTCATGCTGAGCTAGAATGAGATTGAAGAATGTAGAGGTAAATGGATGTTAGTTTTGAAAGAATATGGCATAGAAATGAAAATTATAAAGTTGGTAAGGTACCAAGGTCTGATTCAAATGATTCCTAATACCAAACCTCTAGATAAGTATTATTCAAGTTGATCAACAAAGCTTTCAAGCTAGTAAGTGGTATGATTCCATCATTCATTTACTAATTAATGGTACTTGTCCTATAGTAATAACCAAGGAGAAAAAGAGGGCACTTAGACTCAAGGTAGCCCATTATCTGATCAAATATGGGGTTTTATATAGAAATAAATTTGAAGGGGTCTACTTGAGATGTCTCTCAAAAGAAGAAGTTACCCAAATCATGAACACTTTCCATGAGAAGTTTAATAATGGGTACCCATCTAGAAGGAAACCATCACATAAGATCCTTATAGCTAGCTAATATGAACAAATATTTTCAAAGATTCTCATAAGCATGTGAGGGAATGTTACTCATGTCAAATCTTTAGCACTAAAGACCCAAAGGCAATAATGCCTTTACAACTAGTCATGATTGATAAACCCTTTACATAATGGGGGTTAGACTTTGTAGGGGTAATCAACCACAAATCATTAGAAGGTCACAACTATATCCTGACTACCATAGATTATTGCATAGGGTGGACTGAAGCTATAGCCATCAAAAAATGTATGACTAAAGAGGTGATCATTTTCTTAGAGGAAAACATATGTACCAGATTTAGAACTACAGTCTCTTTAGTATGTGATAATGTATTTGAATTTATATCTAACAGAATGGGTGTATGATAATGGAATTTATCTCAAGCTTTCATCCAAATATTATCCTTAAATAAATAGAGTGTCTGAGTCTACTAACAAGAAATTAATAAAATCAATCAAGAAGTTTACTGTAGATAAGCCTAAGACTTGGGATAAGATTATCAAGTATGCCCTATGGGTAGATAGGATAAGGATCAAACAAGCCTCAAAGGCATCACCATTTATATTGGTGTCTAGTCAAGTGCATATCTTCCCTATCACACTCAAGATGACCACATATAAATTCATGCAAGAGTATATGGGATAAGGATAGGAGATTACAAATTCAATATTTCTAGACATCATCTAGATAAAAGATACACAAGATGGAGCCTTTTCTAATTTTAGTAGACATCAGACAACAGTGAAGAGGTGTTTGGACAAGTGATCAAAGATCAAGGTGTTTAGATAAGGTGACTTAGTTCTCCTTTAGGACAAAGCATCTGAGCCCAAGGGAAAGCATGGCAAGTTCACACCACTATGGACTAGCCCATATTAGATCATAGACATGTTTAGAGATAACACCTTTAGACTCAAAGACTTATAAGGAATAGATTTCACACTACCCACCAATGCATAGTACCTAAATCATTACTTCTTTGCTTCTCCCCCTAAGGTCTTTATGGAGTAAATAAGTGAGATGGTTAGACTTAGTATAGGTAGGCTAGTTAGTTTCTTTTAGTTCTTTCCTTCATATCCCTTATTTGTACATAAGCATGTATATATCTATTTATTTCCTTTTATTTATTTCTTTGCTTATTTTTGTTGTGTGTTTATTTTGTTTTCTTGTTCTTTGCTTCTAATAAGTCCTTTTGGGCATCCTTGACCTCAAATTTTATGTAGTTTGCTTGAAACTCCCAAAATTTAGGAATGTGGGTATGAACCTAATACATATTATGACCACGGGTCTAAAATGTGAACCTAATGTTATGATTTAAATAAATTGGTAAAGATTAATGGAAGAGGCCAATTGTTCCATGAGATCTTGAACATTATCTTGACCTAAACTTGGTTTTAAGAATATTTTCACTTGTAGGATGAAAGCTTAATCTATTGATACATAGTCATGCTTACACTTAACAAAAATCCTTGCATAGGACAATGGTTTCAGTCATAGGTGATTCTTTAAGGATAAAACACTTGACCAAATTCTTAAACCTGGATACCTTGGTTCTCAACCTTGTTGAAAACATAAAAGATCTAAAAATACAAAAATAAGAATTCAATGCAAAATCAAAAGCTTTTCAAGCATAGATGATTTTGGTAATTTCCATCGAGGTTATAGATGTTTGTTTGATAGTGGAGCAAGGCCATGAGTAAACCCAAAGGAATCTCTATTGGGGCTATAGATGTTTGGTTTGTATTAGAGCAATGGCCAAGATTTCCCTAAACTAGAAGCATGGTTCTTAATGAATATATAAACATGCTCCAAGTTGGTTTTAATCATTAAATATATGAAACCTAGAAGTTGGAATCAAATCACACACACAACATAGATATGTCTTGATGTTTTACCCTAACTTTATAAGAAGAAGGTTTGTTACAACCATAAACTAATCTGGATAATGGAATTGATCAAGTGGAGTGGATGACTTAGTTCTTTGTTTGAACAAGAGTCTCTAAGTTCTAACATATTGTTATGTTTCCCATAAAAGTCACCATTTTTTAAGGTTAACATACCCTCCATTTTTTAAAGTTGGGGCCCTTGAGATAATTTGAACCCTAAACACTAAAAACTCAATGTGATTAGATCATTGTTAAAATTTAAAGATCATCCACTTTGATCATTTTGGCTTACTAGTTTATAGTTTTGCTTTGAGCTTAACTAATGTTGCTAATAATTGGTCTTCATTTCTTATAGTTATAGATTTCATGGAGCCCTTATGAAAAGATCATTATTAGAATTTAAAGATTGACTCTATTCAATTTTTCAATAGCCTTTAGTTTGTGAAAATTCAAATCTAAATTCATGTTGTGAAAGCTCTCCTCCAAAAGACCCTAGCATAAACCCTTGGTTCAAATTTGATTTTGGCAAGAATAATTCAAATTAATTTGGACTTAAGCTTAATTTTCATGTTAAGGCTTAGTTGTATTTTTTATCATGACCAAACCTTAACCTAAAATTTCTACTTGGTCCCTTTTATTTTCCCCCTTTATTTCTTATATTTCTAACTGAGTCTAATGTTCATGTTGGTAGGGTCATTTTTTAATTTTTCTAGATTGGTCTCATTGTTACCTATTTACCCTAAAGTCTTAATCCTAAGGCCCTATCATATTTATTAACATGAATAAGACCTTAGTCTCAATGCTTTAGCTTAAGTCCTTGTCACCTTGAGCCTTGAATTAAATACCTCACTTCTTTGTGGATCTAATGGACCACACTTCATCATGAGGGGATAATCTAATGGAGTGAGGAAAACTCAATGAACTTGAGTATTTTATCCTTTGAAACCAATGGTGTGTAAGTGTATTTATCATGATAAATATTTAGCAGTCACTCATAGATTTAGATCTAACCCAGAGAAGATAACATTGAAAATCTAAAAACCCTAGGAAGCCCCATAAAGATACCACATGGCACTCTCGTATTCATTAAGACTAAATGAACCAATGTCCTGCACTCACTTTGATCTTGATCAGATGACTCTCACTTCATCATGGCTCTTGATCAAAGGGAGTGAATTAAATCCAAGATCCTTAAAATAAAAGAAATTGATGAGCTTAAAATTGATGATCATGTGACTGTCATTTGACATCCATGAGGCCATCATTGACATCTACATGACTATCAACTTTAATCCCACCAAACCTAAAGAACTTCATGAGCTAAAATTTGACATTCTCATGAACATCATTTGACATCCATGAGGCCATCATTAACATCTGTGAGGCTATCAAATTCAAGCTCTTCTAATATTTTGAGTAGATAATGGGGTATGTTTTATATCTAATTCAAAACTTAGAGGTTTTGGTTGAAAGATAATTTAGGAACACAAAATAACACAATAATATAATGTTATCTCTAGGAAGAGACATTTTATTGCTCAATTTCTTGTAAAAAACATGTGCTTATCTCTGGGAAGAGATGTTTGATCCCCTTCTTAGGCTACATCTATTTTTATACATACTTTGAAGCCAAGAAGAGGATGTGAAAGTTCACCAATCTTGAGGGAGATGAAGTGGTTTGACTTCCATGATTTATAACAACATAGAATTTGATAAATTACTATTTTTAGAAACTTTCTTTTTTTAGACAACACTATTAAAATTGAAATTATGGGCACTTATATTGGGTTTTCGAGGGTCAAAACCCACCTAGCATATATTAGTGTCGTCTCATCACATTTTCTTCATTCTTAGCTTTCCAACAGTTTGAACGGGGAGTCAAATGGAGATATGGTTCAAAATTTATGGTTCCCCAAAGTTTTACCACCAAATGGGGTAGAACTGTCACCCGAATTGTCACCTGATGTGTCTCCTAGATCAATATCATTTTATGGGTCATTTGATATTATACTTTAAAACTTAGGATAAAATTCTTTAACCTAAGTATATGGTGTGTTTATTAATATGAAATAGACTTAGATAAAATCATTTTAACCTAAGTCCTTTGTTACAGTAATTCACTGATTAAAGTCCTTACATCTCATAGGATCAATGGATCATGCTTCATCTGGCTCAGATGATCTAATGGTGTGAAATCACCAATGACTATTCAATAGTTATATGAGATCCCATGGGATTGACACATTGAAGATACATGTTTAATATATGATTGGTGTAGGATACTAATCTTAGAAATCCTATGAGGGTGACAAGTGGCATAACCATAAGGCTCAATATAAATATGGCTAATAATAGGTGAGGTCCTCTATCATGATCAATGGCTCACATTGATCTTTGAATCTTAATCAAATGGCATAAAGCAAAAGGCAATTTTTAAATAACAATGGCTAGTTATATAAAGGTGTATGAAAAACTCCATGAAAATTGATAGATAGATGCCAAATAAGTACCATGCAAGCACAAAGTGATAAAAATGAAGATCTTGTGTGCTCAAATATTTACTATGAAAAGAGATAAATGTATCCAAGTCTCTTTACATACATTAAATTATTTCCTTGTGCTCAAAAGAGAAAAGTTCTAGGGCCCTAAATTAAATTATCATGTGGCATCTTTAACATGTTTTGGTGACTGAGGTGAAGAATTTGTAGATAAACCAAATGAAAGACACATGGATAGCTTAAGGGACTCCTAAGTCTTTATCCTATGAAAATGCCTAGGTCAAATCATCAAATTTATAAGGTAATGACTTGGTCATTTTCTTTTACAAATAATGAATGCATTTTTGGAGATCAAAAGGATCTTGCACCTTTCCCCATATCAAGAAAGATGCTTCAAAGGTAAAACATTGGCCAAGCATCTGAGCTAGAATCTAAGTTGAAAATTTTGTGGGTCTTCAGGGTTTTATAATCTCTAGGCCCTTTTTGAAGATTTCCTCACTTGTCTTTTAGTGGGCAAGGTGCAAAAGGTCTCCAAGGCTTGAATGCCCAAATTTGTAAAGTAAAGTAGTGACATGTGGTGTTAATAGGTCCCATGAGTAGCTTAGAACATATTACACTTTTGTACCAAAATAAATAAAAAGTGAATAAGTGCAAAAGTCTCTAAAGGCCTGAAAATCACCAAAATATAAAGTTTTCTTGATGAATCCTTCTTTGACATGTTTTATGCATTGAAAATAATGAAGCTGAGGTAAAGTGCATTAGTTTAGAAAAACATAGTGACTAAATTACAAGCCTCAAAGGATAAAATAATAGGGTTAATCAACATCTATATTGAAAATTAGATTCTTGGGCTCAAAATAATTAGTTTAGGACATCTAAATGCAATCCTTGCAATAGTTGTTGAAAGGATCGAGAGTTAAAGTGCATGGTCACAGGAACTAGAGAGACTCCTAAAAGATGATGAGTATCAAAAGGATATGAACATATTTCAAAGTAACAAGCAAGTTTCTAAGTGCACAATGCACTAACCAGTTATTTAATATTCCACTTTTGTGAAGTATTATAATATTTTGGAAATGGAATATTATTTTAAGCATATGCTAGTTTGTTAGCATATTTACCTCCAGGTCAGTTTAGTTTAGAAATGAAAGTGTATTCTAGAACCTTTTAAAAAATGGATAGTTGTCATTACTTCTTGTGCATTTGTATATTGTGAATGATTGTTTTACTTCCTTATTCTCCTATAAAAGGTAGTATTACCATTTTGTAAAGGGAGAGAATTTTGAGCAAAATTTTTATATTTGGAATAATTCATACAATCGAGGAATTCTGTAAAGATTGTCCAAATTTGTTATGTTGATTATTAATTTGGATTTTCTCTCAATTTTTGGTTCTAAATCTTAAATTTGAATGGTTTCATGAATTTTGAATTTGCATATATGATACAAGGTTGCTAATTTGTGCTTATGCTAGATTAGTTGAAGGATATTGAATTTGTTTCATTTCATTTTTTCTATGTTTAGATGTGTTGATGTTATTTGAATTTGGTAACAAATATTTAAATTAAATATATTTCTTACTTGTATGTTTCCATATCATCCTTGGAATTCTACCTAGTATATGGTGAGATATAAGCTTATGATATTTTGTATTATATACTAGTTAAATTCATGTTCAGTTATAATTGAAACTTTGTCATAATGTTGGAGTCAAGGATCAACAATCACACATTATATTTCCACCTTACCCTTCTCTTTTTCTTCTTTTTTAACTATATTACTTTATTTTATATTTTATTATAAATGTCCATTTATATTAGTCTGTAGTTTAAGCCTTAATTATAATTTATTAGTATTAGTATAGATACTTACACTTTGAAAATATTTGATCCATGGTGGCTCTTAAGCATCAATTAATATAATTTTTTTTGGATATCTAAACATTACTCTACTACTATTTCACCATAGGTAACATAAGTTTCCAAAACCTACTATTCATGCTCTGAATTCTTAGAATTCTAAAATGAGTAGTGTTCTTTGAACACTAAGGACACATGTGTTACATTTAGATTCATCAATAGTATGGTGAATCCCTATTGATATCATATTTTAATTTGAATTTTAAATAATAATTGAATTCTGGTTTCAATCTCATAAACATCTTGTTAAGTGTGTGAAGTGGTGTGTAGTAAAAGGTCAAGTGATTAGTAAATATCTTTGCTTTCTCTTTGCTCTTTTATATTTGATGCAAGTTATTCTCAATATAAAATGTCACATAAAGTGTTATAAAGTGTATTGGTCTATCTTCAAGTGTAATGAGTAGCCTTAGTGTCTATAAATGACCTTTGATTCAATCACCTTGATTAGTTCTATACATATCACCTCCATGTTTGAAATACTAACGTTAGAGCAATTTAAGATTTTGAGACTAGTGTTATGAGTCATGTCTCGTAGTTCACTTGTATGTTAATATTGTGGATATATTTTTATTGTATCACCTCATTATATTAGTTTATTTTCATTTTATGTCTTCCCCTTTTTCATCCAAGAAAATAATTAGTGTATGTGATAAGCATTCAAGGATCAATCTAGGGATATATCCCTTAAACTTAAAGGTTTACCTCTATTATAGCAACCCATAGGCATAGAGGTATCCCAATTTTGCCCAAATCTTAGAGTAGGATTGAATAACCAAATATATGGTGTAATAATTGGTGACAACAATAAAATTATGTGGGAATTTGATGCATTAGCACATGGATGATGCAATAACCCTCATGTGATAAGTCCAAAGTCTACCAATAAATATGTTATAAGAGGGGAAAGTTAAAGATCATAACTTTGACATGGATACTGATAGGAGGGATGGTAATGGGAAGCCACATGAGACCTATAGGAGTAATTTTCCTCCTATCATAGCCTTGACATGTGTTACATATGGACTAGAGATTGTATTCAGAATATCCAAGAGTTTTAATGAAATCAAGGGAGGCAATGTAAGTACATGAACCCTCATCAATCAAGGCAAGATTTGTCAGGATCTTGCTCTACCAATTAGAGCACATATGATTACTTCGCATATTAGCAACTAAACATGGAATTTAACCAAAATCAATAAGTAACTAGAAATATGAAACAATACAGGAATTGAGAGACAATACACAATTGTATTAATAATCACTCAGAAGAATATACAATAAGGAAGATGCCACTTCTTCCTCCACCTCAAAGGTTTGCCATTCCTCCAAACCTTCTTCCTTCTCTCTCTTGGTCACAACAATCAATTCCAATATAGAATTGATGTTCACCTATCCAACCAGTCAGTAACATGCTGCCAGTTCACCAAGTACACAATCATACTCCAAGTAGATCTCCTGCTCTCTGCTACTACCTGCAAATAACTAGACCTTACTCACCATTGTAGATCTCCTATAGAAATTCATGCCCACATGCTGACCAAGATCATACACACATAAAGAACCCTTCTAATTCTCCAATCCAGTACCCACCTTGGTACTGTGGCACTACGAGGAACGCACCATTACTCACTTCTCTCTGAAGGAGCTTATTGCTCTCTTACTCACTAGCTACGAGTTTACAATACAGCCCATGAGTCCATATATAGATCTCATGCTTACAATAATTAGAATAACCTAATTACAATAATTAGATGTGCAGCTCAAGACTACAACTAGCCTTTGACATGTAAACTAACAGTCCAAAAATAGACTCTCCCAGATTCGTCATGCAAACTGTCTCTTCTCGCATAAGTTGCCGATGTTGGGTCCTCCATGACCGATGTCAGCCAACTAGTGACCGATGCCAGTTGCTTCATCTTTGCTGTCTGATCGATGTCAGCTGATCAGACTGATGACATTTTTCCTACAACTAATTTTGCAACTCCCTACAACTCTACATCCTTCATAACTTCTCCTGTTTGCATCTTGGTGAAGCTTTTAGCTCCACAACATAACAATCTCCCACTTGGAGATAAATATTTGCACCTGTACCTATACCTGTACATCGTCTAAATTATTCCTTGGCTTGTATTCCTCTTCAAGATCAACCCTGAAGACCAACCACCACACACCCTGTGATGTTGCCCCTGTCATTCAAGTAACCTGCCACATCCGTACCTACATATCCATGTAGTGAAGAACTTGACCCTGCATAACAAGAAACCCTACTGCTAGTCCCGTTGAACTGCCCTCCAGTACTCCTTCCCCGAATTGGCTCCATACTTTTTGACAACCCCCACTGATTGGGAAAACTCAGGTCTACACTAGACCTCATGTGATTTCAAACCCTATTTCAAGCTAAGCTTGAACTGTCCAGCCCTTGGTGTGCTTTCTAATTCTGCATCCTGCATCATGAACCCTGCCAACACCGTCTTCACATCAGCTTCCACTGGAGATCAAATCTCCATGTCTCTTATGCCAAAGAATTTCACTGCTCCAAATTCTTCATGACACACCTCTGAACTAACCTTACCCTTAGCTCAGCAAATACCTGTATGTACAAACCTACTAGTAAATTACCCACATACAATAACAAGATGATGTTGTGACCATCATCTACCTAGTAAGATAAAACCACAATAGTTACACTGACATTGACTGAAGCCATGCTTAGTCATCCACCTGTCAAAACCTGTACCACTATCCTACAGCTTCTTTAAGACCATATGCCTTGGCCTTTTGTCTCATGTATCCATCCACTCTCTTCTTTAACTTGGGAATCCATTCTATCTCTTAGTGCTTACTTCCAGCTGACAACTCTACCAATAGATACCTGTTTGGTTCTTCTCCAAGGACTCACACTCCTCATCCATGCTAAGCTCCCACTGTATCTAGACTCTACCTGCATTGCTTCTTCCATCTTCCTGGTTCTTGACTATCAAAAAAGCAATATAAAGAAGGTGAACAATGAATATGAGGTTCACTTACCCTTTCTGACCTCAACATGAGCATTTGAGACTTGCTATGCACCCACTATCTGTACCAGTGATCGATCTCAGCCATCTCCCAGTGTGCTCCCGACTGATGTCAGCTCCCTGTACTGAACCTGACTGCCAATGTCATTTCCCTGGCTGACGCCGGTGTCCCTTCTACCGACGTCAGTTCTTTCATGACCAACATCAATCTTCCTATTGCCGATGTCAGTTATTGTCTAACCGATGCCAGTACCTGTGTTCATTTGTGAGTGATAACTTTTTACCCGCGAGCTCTCCATGGATCAAAATCCTAATCAAATCAACCCTGCTCTACTCAGAATAATTCAGCTTCCTCACCTAATCTCTGTCCGTCATCTCCTCCATGAACACCAAGGCTTTCCAGTTCTTTAGCTTGTCAAAAACATCTGACCTCCGCTTCAAAACCTGCATTCTCCTCCTACATATGTGGCTAAGCCTATGAAGCCACATCTCTGCAACAGAAGGTGAATCAGCAATATAAGTAGATAGATAAAGGATACCTACTTTCTTACCACCATCTAATTCAAGTGTATCCACTATGAGAATTAAGTGTATCTCTCATCACCTAAATTTCCTAAAGAAATTAGACTCATCTTCAAGACTAGTACCTGCATGACTTCCTTCAACCACTATGAGTCATCCGTCTGCAATTTCAGCTTCACTTCCCCTTCGTCAATAATCTAACAAGGCTCTCCAACCCCCAAATAAATCTCTCCAAAGTCTCCAAAGACATACCCATGAAAAGATGCTCTATTTCGGGTTGCATGGAAAGAGGCAAAAGAATCTGTAAACAAAGATTCCACTTTATCTAGAACATCCTGTGTAATATTACCTGCAACATATGCTTCCACAAGCTGATCTTCTACCGACCAACAATATCTTTTTACCTGCTCTTTCTTTCCATCAATCATACCATTTGTGCTATTCATTTTCTCCATTCGTAGCTTACTTTCTTCTGCCATTGCTATACTCCCACTCAATTTGAAAACCTCTATGAGTGACCTATAATCAAAAACACTACCAGATCTGAAACCACCTGTTAGTCAACCCAACCAAAAGCTCTGATACCACTTGTCAAGATCTTGCTCTACCAATTAGAGCACATATGATTACTTCTCATATTAGCAACTAAACATGGAATTTAACCAGAATCAATAAGTAACTAGAAATATGAAACAACACAGGAATTGAGAGACAATACACAATTGTATTAATAATCACTCAGAAGAATATACAATAAGGAAGATGCCACTTCTTCTTCCACCTCAAAGGTTTGCCACTCCTCCAGACCTTCTTCCCTCTCTCTCTTGGTCACAACAATCAATTCTAATACAAAATTGATGTTCACCTGTCCAACCAGTCAGTAACACACTGCCAGTTCACCAAGTACACAACCGTACTCTAAGTAGATCTCCTGCTCTCTATTGCTACCTGCAAATAACTAGACCTTACTCACCATTGTAGATCTCTTATAGAAAGTCATGACCACATGCTGACCAAGATCATACACACATGAAAAACCCTTATAATTCTCCAATCCAGTACCCACCTTGGTACTGTGGCACTAGGAGGAACGCACCATTACTCACTTCTCTCTGAAGGAACTTATTGCTCTCTTACTCACTAGCTACGAGTTTACAATATAGCCCATGAGTCCATATATAGATCTCATGCTTACAATAATTAGACTAACATAATTACAATAATTAGATGCGCAGCTCAAGACTACAACTAGCCTTTGACATGCAAACTAACAGTCCAAAAATAGACTCTCCCAGATTCGTCATGCAAACTGCCTGTTCTCGCACAGGTTGCCGACGTCAGCTCCTCCATGACCGATGTCGGCCGACTGGTGACCAACGCTAGTTGCTTCCTCTTTGTTGTCTGATCGACGTCGGCTGATCAGACCAATGCCATTTTTCCTACAACTGATTCTGCAACTCCCCGTAACTTTGCATCCTCTATAACTTCTCCTGTTTGCATCCTGGTGAAGCTTTTAGCTCCACAACATAACAAGATTAACTTGGACATTACCAATTTGGATGTTAATGAGTAAAAAATAATCATCCACATGAAGAAAAATTTCATCTAGAATCATGGAACTAATAGGAAACTTAAGGGAAAGAGAAGTGTCTATTATCTCATCAACATATATCTACAACTCTTCGCATTGTTAAAGGATACTATCTTTGGACTCAAATAAGGTAGTTTGGTGTCCTACTAGAGAAGGACAAGGGATGTTCATTTCAAAAAAAAAATCATTTTATGTTTTTGATGATGGAGGAAGTTCACATTCATTTTATTAAATGTATTTGATATGCGACATGAGAAAGTTCCACAATGGGGTCCCATTCATCATAACCCATGGAGGGATTGCTAGATATAGGTTCATAATGTTGTAAGAGATCCTTAAAGGAGGGTTAAAAGTGTAACAAAACTTATTTTGATAAGTTATAGTTGGTTGAGGATAAATAGGTTTATTGTCTTTATCTTGTGGGATGGTTGAATGAGACATTTCTTG
This sequence comes from Torreya grandis, assembly GCA_037957365.1. Taxonomy (NCBI): domain Eukaryota; kingdom Viridiplantae; phylum Streptophyta; class Pinopsida; order Cupressales; family Taxaceae; genus Torreya; species Torreya grandis. Next base: position 336,869 of record JARHVA010008317.1, read on the forward strand.
TGATTGGGTTGAATAAATACTTTTAGAAGGTTGGGAAACGTTTTTTAGATGTGTAGATGTTGGAAGAAGATGGAGATAGTGTGAGAGGTATGATCAAGTTGAGTTTTTTAAAGTGGTTATTGGAAGGTTATAATGTCCTTTTTTCCCAACTCCATGAGATGAGATGGGAAGTATCTTGAATTATGCAGAATGTTTGATAGGTTTGGTGCATGGGTGTTAGAGTAGAGTTGATATAAATCAACTAATATTCACATGTTAGTCATATTTACCACATTTTCCTAATTATTAGTGATATGTATAATTATTTCAACATTATTTGTGGAAGGATTAGTCTTGTCATTGTTATCTTGATGATTGGGAAGAGGATATTTGTATATAGCAAGATGAGCATTAGCTTGATTTAAAGCTTGATTTTTGTTTTGAGTTTCATGAGATTTAAAATCTATGGCATATGTTTTTTATCATTTTTTAATGAGTAATTCATGATTAAATTTTGGGACAAGAAATAAATCCATATCTATATTGCATAATTGTCTACAATTATCATGAGAGTGGCCCCAACTTGCATGAAACCAACAAAACTTATTCAAATCATACCATGATTTCATTGGATGAGTGGGTTAAAAATCTTGTGGTATAGGCCTTGTAAGATTATTTTGAATATATAATTAGGATAATGGTTTATGAACATTAATGTTGTTTATCTTAGAATATGTAGGGTTATGAGTGTTGTTTGGAGGGGGAATATGTTTCATAGTGTTATTTGAAGTAATGGCTTGAAGATTATGAATTCATAGGTATTAGTAATGTCATTATTATTAACATGATTATTTTTTTTAATGAGAATTAGAGTACCCATGATAGGTTGAGATGGTTCAAATTAGCACATGAGAAAATATTTTTACTTAGATTGGTTGAGGCCTTCTTCTAAAGTTCTTAGAGAGAGAGAGAGAGAGAGAGAGAGAGAGAGAGAGAGAGAGAGAGAGAGAGAGAGAGAGAGAGAGAGAGAGAGAGAGAGAGATTCCTAAATCAATATTGAATTTTGGGGTAGAGATAATTAGTGACTAAGTGAAATATGTTATCATCCACCATATTCTTCTCACATTTTTTAGACAATTTCTTCCATCGTTTGATGAAATATTGTGTCTTTTCAATCTCAATTTTTTTAATTATTTATGATCTAAGATAAGTTGTTCTCAAAAACATCATTAATTTTAAATTCTTATACTAGTGAGTTAACCAAGTCTTCCAAGCTATTGATAAAATGTATTTTTAGTTTATTATACCAATACAAAGCATATCTAATAAGTATTTTAGCTAATACCTTAGTATCATCAAAGGTATTAAGTTTGACCTAATCTTTATAAAGGTTACCAAATGTCTTTAAGTGTAATGTGGGATTAGTAAAACCATTGTAGGTGATGGTAGGTATGATACCTTGTATATAAATATTAGTGATTTGAGGTATAAGAGGTTAAATTTTTAGATGTTTGATTATTTTATTAATGAGGGGTGGTTGAGGAATAAGGTTACCATGGGAAACCCTAAGGGGGTGGGGGAATTTGGATTTTTCACTCCCCATGAGACCTGTTGGGGTTGATTTTGAAGGTTAATGAGATGTTTTTACATTAGCATCATTTGATTTATGTTATTGGTTTAAAAATTGTGTATTTGATTAAGTGTTTTTAATAAGAGTTGATGAGTTTGGGTAGTATTTTTACTAGTGTACACAACATGTGAACCATTGGTATTGGTATTAGTGGCTTTATTTTCATTATGAGTAGTAGTATGTACCACACTAGTGGTGTGAGAAGCATTGGTAGAAAAGGAAGCACTAGTAGCATGGTTAGAATTAGAAGGAAAATAAGCACTAGTGGCATGATTACTATTTAAATAAAATGAAGCACTAGTGGCATGATTAGTATTTGTAACAAAAGATTCAATAGTGGCATGATTAGCATTTGTAGCAAAAAATTCACTAGTGTCATGATTAAGGATAAGGGTCTTTAGAAAAGGACCACTATAAGTTGAACCTACCATGTTAGTGGATACACTTGTCATGGAGGTTAATGAAGTTATAGAACAAGATGTCATGGTGTGTGAAGGAGAAAAAATATAAGGAAAAGGTTGAGAAGATTAGAAAGTGTCTCCCCCAAATCTTTGAGAGAAGGTAGGGAAGGTGAAAGAGGTTATTCTACTTTATGACCTATCATAATATTATAAATGGTTTAAGGATCCTTTCCTCTATGTTGAAGAAATTTATTAATGAAGAATATCATTTTATGTGGATACTCTAATTCATGTTCATCCTATAATGATAACAAAGGATTAGGAACTAAGGATAAATGAGGAAGATGCCCATAATTGGTAGTTTAAGTGGCAATATGAACATTACTTTCATCCAAAGTGGAAGGCAAAAGATTTTTCTTAGGAAATATATAAGGATTGGTAAGACTCATCATGTTTTTATGATTTAACTATATAATATCCTCAAATAGTAAATTAATTATGAGAAAAAGAGTCTAAAATTTTGATAGAAATAAGAACCAGTTGTTAAGATATAGAATAAAATAAGTTGATAGAGATCTATTAAATAGAAAATAAAATAGAGGAAAAGAGGACATAGTCATACTGGTTGACTGTGTACTGCTAGATAGGAGATAGAATAGAAAATAATAAGACACAATCATATAGATTGACTATGTACTACTAGATATGAAACATAACATGAATATAAAGATACATAGTTAGGAACAATGACTGTGTACTGAAGGCAAACAGGATGAATAGGCTATAAGATATTGTGTCAAAATGGATAATAATGTTCTAAAAATGGAAAAATATTTTGCAAGATAATCTCTATGAAAATGAAATGAAACACACAAGAAATTGGATCAATGTGATTGATCTATTTGGAACACATAGCACAAACCTTTCAATAACGCTAGCTAATGCAAGTTTTGATATACAAAATATAATGATCAAAGATAAAATAACAAACTTGAAAATAAATTCTATCAATCTAGCCATTCCTAAGTGTTGTTAAGTTATAATAAAGTTTTAAATTAATGTGGTGAGAAGGTGGCTATAATATGGAGCTATAAAATAATCTATGGATAGTTTTAGTAAGTTTAGGCTAAAAGGAATTTGTATTGGTGATCGTAATGGCTTGGTATTGGGGCCTACCCTTTCACTTCATAATATTGTAGTGATAAGGGTGTCAAGTACTTTTCCAATATATACCATCAACCACATGTTTATACTTGGCTATAAAACCAAGTTGGCTTCACCATGGTGATGAAATCCAAGTAGGCAGGCCTTAGGAAGATAAATCTTTAATGCTTTTTTTTTTGTAAATTGATTTGGAAGTGTGTATAAAATAGAAAAAAGTGTTATTAAATTAGCGAATTGAAAAACCACCTAATTAATCTATGTTTCTTCATATAATCATGTAAATAATTGAAATGGAAAGTGAATTAATAACTATCAAAAATAGGTTAATTATGTCGATTGTGAAGAGTGTAGAGGTAGTTTAGGCAACACTATATATAAATAATGTTGAACAAAGTTGACTAGGTAACTACTACTCTTTAGAAGCAAGATCTAGAAGAACACAGTTAAATAGGGTGATTATGTCTTCTAAATAGAAAATATGATATAGAAATGTGACAAGCTAGTCAACCCAATAGGCTATAGGGCTATAGTTTTATAGTTTGCAAAATTGTGAAAAATAATATTGGAAATGAAATACTAAACTGATAAAGAAGGTGAGAATGAACCTTGGTGGGTTTGAAGTGCTTATATTTTAAAATCTTATGTCATGATACTCAAGTGTTAATTCAGATATTATATGAATAGAGTTGACTAGGTCAACTAAGTTTTAAAAACTCGTGTGCTTAAAAATAATTTGTGAATAGAATCAACTAGTTTGACTATGTTTGCAAACATGTATGTTGAAAAAGGATAACTAAAAAGAGAATAAACTAGTTTGACTATGTATTCAATCTTATAACTGAAGAATAATACTATGTTGAGTTGATAAATATAGTCACCTATATTTGGAGAAGACCTACATAGATAAAACAAAGTCATTTTGGGGTGACTATGTGTTAAAATTGCACACAGACTGTTATAACTATATTGATAGGTTTGGTATAATATTTTAAAAATATAAATATATAAGATGATGATAAAATGAATGTGTGAAAGAAAACCTACAAGGGATTGGTTCACATCAGATTCATCGTAATGCATAAAAAACAAAATGCAACTAAACTAATCATCAATCCTACCTAAAAGAAGATAAATACTAATTACACTTTTAATTTTTGATATATTATATATTTAGGGTAATGACCAAGATGGATCCTCTAGACCTAATCAATGGATCTCTTACCACAATAACATCACTAGAGAGGGTTCCAAAGCCTCTAGTCAAGTAACACCATGTAATAACCCTATCTAGGTATTATGTTTTCATATTCACAAAGTAAATGCAATGTAAAGAAATTAATTATATGATTTAAAACAATAGAATTATATATGTTACAATTAATAGAAGAATAAGTAAATTCTCAACAATAATTGGTGAAAGACAAAAATAATTAAATATTATGACTGAGCTACTTTAAGGGGGGAAACTCCATAATAATGAAATAAGAACATAATTCATAATATAATCATAAAATAATAACCACTACCTCTTATATATACTATACTTAGTGATGGTTATTACATAGGATGACCATACTAAGAACATCAAGAAATACAACAATCTAATATGAATATGTGTAAACCATAAGTCGGCCACACATATCCTTAGATGCACTATGGGTTAAGGGCATAAAATTTCCCTCCACTTCAAAATAACATTATCCTCAATGTTGAATCAAAATAGTATTTTTCTATAGGAATCCTTCATCCTCCCATGTTGCATATCCAAAATGTAGGTTCTTCCATTTGATCAAATACTACTTAATGGATCTAGTCTGTAGTTTCTTAGTGCACATGTGAAGGATCTCCTTAGGCTCTAAAATAAATATACCTTCATCAACTAATTCAAGTAACTTATTATAAGTGTAAAATCTATGTCCAATTACTTTTTTAAGGCAAAATACATGGAATACTAGATGTATGCGAGTGGCTAGGGGTAACTCTAACTTACAAGTCACACTACCAATTTTCTACAAGATATGGTAAGAGCCATAATACTTAGGAGATAAATTATTATCCTTTTTTGTTTCTTTAGATAAATCTAATTATATGGATGCAAATTCATAAATACCCAATAACCTCTATCAAAATTCCACTCACTATGGTGTTGATCTACTTACTACTTCATTCAATTTTGTGCCATTATTAAATTCTCTCACAAATTTACTAACACCTCCTATTGATGGTGAGTGTGTTCCTTAACAACTTTAACCTTAATATGCACAATCAAAATGGAAGTGATAAATTGAGGTTTATACCCATGCAATGCCACAAATGGAGACATCTTGGAAGAAGTGTGAAAATAAGTGTTATACCACCATTCAACAAATGGTAGACAATGAACCCATTTATCTTATTTGTCAAAAGCAAAAAAATGAAGATACCCTTTAAGACATTTTTTGAATACCTCTATCTTTCAATAATATTGATTATGATAGGGTGAGATAAGATCTAACTAGGTACCCAAACATGCAAATAATTTAGTCCAAAAATTATTAGTAAATATGGGATCTCAGGCACTTACAATGATCTTTGGAGTGCCATGTAATTTTTGAACTATATTTAGAAAATTAGAAGCTAATTGTACTAGAAAAATGGTTGTGATAATGATAAAAAATGAGTATACTTGGTGATTCAATCCAAAACTACCATGATAACATTTTTAACCTCAGACTTTGGTAACCCTTTAATGAAATTCGTGGAAACCTCTTCCCAATGCTAGCTAGGGATGGATAAAGGATAAAAAAGACCTGGGGTCTTAATGGTTTCACCTTTTTTTTTAGCATACCATGAATTACACCACATATTTATGAACATACCCTTTGAGTCCTTCCATAAATATTTTTTTCTTGATTGTATGATATGTATTTAAAAAAATCTTGAGTGTCCTCTAAGTGAAGAGGCATGAAGTTGTTGAAGAATTTTATGTTTGAGGAGAAAATGCTTACAAATGTATAATCTATATTTATACCATAATGTGTTTCCCTTCCATGTAAATTTTTTAGATACATTAGAATTATTCTAAATATTTTGAATCAAATCCTTAGTAGAACTATCATTCTCCCATTTTGGTCTTGCTTTCCTCTAGCCAATCTACTTCCACCACATGGTTAAGGTGTCATAACAATGCCTCAACTTAATTCATGTCATCAGAGAGAGGGTATTTTCCACCACATTCTCATTCTAATTTCTTATAAACTATTTCAAAATAATAGCCTAACATTTTAATCACCCATTTTATTGTTCTTTAAATAGAGAATCATTGTTCTATAAAAAATATTTGGGGCTATCATGATCAATCTTTTCCTGAAACTGACAACCCATTAGATAAAATCTCCATTGCTTCACTACAAGAAAAATAACCATCATATCTTTTTCATATTTTAGGTTTGAGCCTATTTTTTCCCTTCAGGTTAAAAACTTTTAAATTTTGGTGATCTATCTTCTTGCATGACAACAATCCCCATGCCATATCCTAATGCATCATTCTCCACCATAAAAGGTTTTGAAAAATCAAGAGTAGTCAAAACTAGAGTTGTGCACATAGCCATTTTTTACTATTAAAATGCCTTGATAGATGAACCAGTCAACTACAAGGAATATTTACTCATCAAATAAGTGAGTGGGGATGTAATTCTACCATAATTTTTGACAATCCTATGATGGTAACTAGTTAATCCCCATCAATCCTGTGAAGGTTCTTAAGGGTCTTAGTAACCTGCCACTCCAACATCACTTGAATTTTCTTAGGATCAACTCTCACTCCTTCATGTGAAAAAATATGACCCAAATCACTCCACCTATTGGAAACCAAAATCAAATTTGGAAGGTTTGGCATAAAGTTGATGTTGTTATAGAAATGAAAGCAACTATTTCACATGATTCAAATGGTCTTCCCAATTTCTTGCTATAGATGACAATATCATCAAAAACACTAATACAAAATTTCTCAAAAAATTTCCAAAAATAGTATTCATAAAACTATAAGATGTAGATGGTGCATTTGTGAGGCTAAAGGGAATGACCATAAATTCATAATGGCCTTCATGAGTTTTGAAAGTTGTTTTAGGTATGTCCTCATTGTGGATGTGAATTTGATGATATCCAAAGCAAATATCTAACTTGGTAAAATAAATAACACCATGCAATTCATATAACAAATCATCAATTACTAAAATAGGAAACTTATCTTCAATGATGTATTTGTTGATTTCTCTATGGTCTAGTCATATCATCCAATTGTCATCATTCTTCTGCACCATGACCACTAGGGAGGAAAATTCACTTTGACTATGTCAAATGATTCCTACCTCCAACATTTCTTGTACCATGTTTTAAATTTCATTATTTTGGGCATAGGGATACCTATATGGTTTGATATTGGGTGGTGTACTTCCCAAAATGAGTATGATGGCATGATCATGTGCATGATTTGGAGGAAGTCCTTTTGGCATGTCAACAAAAATAACATAATGGTCATCCAACACCTTTTTTAAATCAGGGTGTGTAGACTCCTTAGTTGGTTGAATCTCCATGGAAAATAAGCATGCCACAAAACCTTCTACACTTTTTCTGATCATCTTCATCATTTGGTGGGAACTAACCATTTATGGAGATTTAGCCCTTAATCCATGTAGTTCAAAATTCCTTCCTTATAAGTTAAACCTCATGAATAATTCCTAGATATTCATCTTATTAGTTCCCAAAATAGTTATCCATTTCACTCCCAAAAAATATCAGCCCCTACCATGGGAATAACAAACATAGGTGAATCTAACAAATAGTCTTCCATAGAAAGCTTAATACTATGACATTTTCTAGAATAATTGATTGTACCACCATTTGTAATCATGACCTAAAAGTTTGGAGTTGGGTAAATGAAACAATTTAAATGAGTAACCAACTTACCATTGATGAAGTTATGTGTACTCCTAGATTCAATTAACATAGTCACCTTCTATTTCTTTAAGAACCCCACCACCTTAAGAGTTTGAAGAGTACTAATGCCTGAAAGTGCATGATAGGAAATAATAGGTTGAGAATCTTTAGATTCATCTTCAAGATATTTTAACCCTTCTATTGAATCCTCCTCATATTTTTCCTCGCCATTGGCACCATCAATGTAAAACAAATTATTTTCAACACATTGATTCCCTTTACTCCATTTTCTATCATAGCTAAAATACAAACCTTTTGCATGGTTTTCTTTTTGCTAAGGTGTCAATCTGGTAGGCTGATGAGATGATGGTACTAAAAAAGTGTGTTCATGAAAATTGGTGAAAGGTTTTCATTTTATCATCTCTTTTTCCTCAACCATGCATACCTTTGGTATGGCCTCAAATATAGTATTGGTATGAAACATGTGAACCTCTAATTCAATGCTATCTTTGAGGTCACCTAAAAATAGGTTAGTCATATTTTCCTCAATGATGTCTACTACCCATAAGGAGAGATTCTAAAATTGATGAATGTAGTCCTTGACAGTCCTATTTTGGCACAACTTGGCTAGCTAATTGAAGTAAATTTTAGAGACATTATTTTGATAGTGGAGTTCAAACAACTCAAAAAATATTGACCATAAAACTAGGATACACTTTTTTTTTTGAGAACATAACTAATGATACCAAATGAATGGCTCAGGTTCTAGATAGAGAGAGGCCATAACCACTTTTTGTTAAAATGGAGTTTGATGTAGATCAAATAAGTTTTTAATTTGAGTGAACCAAGTGAGTGGATCATTACCATAAAAATTGTGCAAGTCCACTTTTGGAAACATTAGCTTAGGGATGGAATTGGTGTTGGTATTTTGTGGAGTAGGAGAACTAAACTAAAGTGGTGAAGGATTATTTTGTAGTGGTTGAGCTAAAATGTTGGCCAATTTCCTAGATATTTATTGTAATTGATACTTCATGTTATCTATGTCCCCTCTCAAACCTGTAATTCCCCTTAAACCATATCAAAATCATCATTTTTCACCATGCCTTGAAATTCTAACTTAATTTGTTGAACTACCTCTAAAATAGATGGATCAAAAGTTTCAGATTCCATGTCATCCTTGTGATGAATTTTTGGAGTTTCTTTCCCCTTCTCGTGTCTATGAGTGTTTAGACCAACCATGCATAAACCCTGAGAATGTTTCAACCCCCAAAAAATGTAATAGTGGAATACACCATTATGATCATCTCACCAAGATGAATCCAACAACTGTTATTGTCAACAAAGGTGAAAATTTTCAACTAGAAAATTAAACCAATGGAATACACCATTGTGATCTCTCATAGAGTTGAATCAAATGATTTCTAACTTGCACAAGGTAAAAAAATTCTAGACTTATTTTTTTTCTTTTTTTTTAAAAAATCTCATGAACAAAACTTTAGTGATGAAAAAAATCAAATCTTCTTGGATCAAAAGTTATGTTTTTTTGACCTCCTGGTGCTCAAGATGCTAGATCCAAAAAAAATGTGCCACAAAAACTTGCCCAAATCTATGATCTGATACCACTTGTAAGTAAATTACTTAGATGATTCATAATAATATAATTATATATGTTATAATTAAGAGTAGAATATGTATATCTATAACAACAATTGTCAAAAGAGTATAATAATTGAATATTATAACTAAGCCACTTTGAGGGGGCAACCTCCACAATAATGCAATAACAACAAAATTCATAATATGATCATAAAATACTAACCACTACCTCCTATGTATAATCTAATTATACATGGTTATTCCATAGGCTAACCATACAAAGAACATCAAGAAATACAACAAACTAATATGAAGATGTGAAATCCACAAGTTAGCCACACACATCCCTAGATGCACTATAGGTTAAGGGCATAGCTTGCAAAGTAAACTAAAATATAATCTAGTGCCCACCAAATCTTTTGTCATAAAATGGGGGTTATAAACATAAAAATTGAACATGCATAGATCTATACTCAAGCCAATATATAAGAAATCCTAATGCATGGGAGAGAAGTATAAATATAAATCTATTTACTTTTAGAAAGGAAGAACAAAGTTAGGAATACTTACCTTTGGAGATGAACCCTTTGAGCTTCAATCTCTCCCTTGGCTAAGGTGATTCATAAAAGGTTGTCATGGTATGTAAGGATAATAAGGATAAGTCAGCTCTAGGATATAAAACTTATATGTGTATCTAAAATACTTCTCCATAAGACAAGATTAGTATCTCCAAAGAAAGTATTGAAACCCTAAGAAATTCTACTCAAGTATAATGGTGGATAAGTAGATGCATAAAATATTATTATTCTTCTTTTCTTATCTTTAAATGATAGAAATGGATGTGTATATGTAGCTAAGTGTAACCCTAAACCTTTATAAAATTTTAGACAATAAGGTTGGCCCAATTTGACTCTGTATCATTATTAGATAAAATCAAGTTAGGTCCCAATCTAGATCATCCAAGGTTGACCTAGACCCATAATGTGATTGAAAAAAATTAAATACAAGGTCAACCTAGGATGACATTGTATGATAAATGTCAAAAAGGGGTTAAATAAGGTACTAAATTGCTTGGAGGAGTGTGTAAGAGAGGAGGTAAGGTTTAGGGAAGTAATTACGAGAAGGTTGTGTAGATAGAAACTAATAGTATAAGATAAAACAATCTTATGAAATACAAATAGTCTACCCACCCATTTATTGATGCACCCTTTAAGGCATGTGTAGACACTCAAAAACTACATATTTTTAGATGTTGAAATGCCTTGAACTCTTACCTGGCCCTGAAGTTAGTTAACCACATAGTTGACTTAGCCCATTTATTAATTTACTAACTTTAACCCTCTAACCTAACTCCTCTAACTTAAATTTTTAATCCACCCCATTTTAACTTATTTTCCTCTATAACCTAACAACTCATGGTCAGCCTAATCATTGATGGCTAGCCTGACCATCAATGATCAGGTCTTCCAAGCCTACTTTAAAATCATTACTAGCTATAAGAGATAAGCATAACTACATTTATCAACTTTCCTTATGTGATGTTAACAATATTTAAATAATCATAAATGAAAACTTTATCTTCCATCAAAATTAACAACTTCCTCCTCCATATTTAGTAACTTTATCCTATAAAAGGAGAGAAGTATGAGGAGAAATAGATCTAGAAATCCAGTAACCCACATCCAAAATATCTTGCATATAGGTATCCACCATCCCTTCAACAAACAAGAAACATCAATGGAGACCCAAACCTATGTCAGAATCACTTTCAAAGGCCAAAACATTGTCACTTTGGCCAAATTACTTTAGTGTTCCACCATCAAGTTAAAGGTATCTCATGCATTTTTTATTTGATCTATTTCATTTCTAACCTCCCTACCCTATCCATACCTATCCTAATATTATTTTCCATCCTTTAGATCCCTAACATCCCTCTATTTGAATAATTACCCTATCTTCCATTACTTTTTTCAACATTTCTAAAATTTAATAGGCAACCACTGATGGTTAGCCCAACCATTGATGGTCACCTCAACTATTGATGGTCACCCAACCATCATCAGTCAACCCAACCATTGATGGTCACTATGGCCCAAATAGAAGAAAACTATTTTTATCCCCTTAACCCCAACTAGACCCTACTTTTTATGTCCCTACCTATTCACAGAGCCTACCTGGATTTTTTGAAATTGACCCTAACTATTTTAACATGAGTATTGACCCACTTTTTTTATATTTAGTCATTTTTTTAACAAGAAATTTATTTTCATCTCATCTTACATGCATTTACTTTTTATTTATTAAATTCAAATTTATTTTCTTTTCATTTATATCAACTTAATTGTTATAAATAGTGGATTGACAACCTCCTAATAAGCATAAGCTTCTTGGATCTAGTCATGGTAGGTAGTCCACTCAACTATCTCACTAAAAATGCTTTCTCTAGTATCTTTCTTATCTATAGGTTATTCCTTCCAAGACAAATATGATTTAGCATCATCATCTAGATCATGCACACACTTTTATCAGGTATTATTCTACACACCCTATTACTAGTTTCATTACTTGCTTCCAAATTTTAAAAGAGTGAAAATTAAGAGAAACATTTTGGCATGACTAGTGGGACCTAGAATCCCTTTTTATTCCTTTATTGTATGTTCATTGAATGAAATCTAAAATTTATTTTGGGCTTAAAATAAATCTTTTGAATACATTGATTACTTGCTTATTTTAGTTCATCTAGTAGCTTAAATGTAAAGTAATTAATCATAGCTTTCACTCTTGTATCAAACACTTTTCTCAAACCACATAATCAATCAACACATCAAAACATATTTGAGACAAGTCTCGACTAGGATTTCATCACCTAGTAGTAAACCTTACCCCTTCTCGACAATCCTACTTAGAGGTTATTACCAAGGAGAGAGCCAACTTAGCTCTCTAATTGAGTATAAACTCTAAATTTGGTATATTTTGGCTAGGCACCCAACACCCTTATCTCTACAATGTGTGAAGTGAGGGGGTAGGCCCCAATACCAAGCCACATACTAAATTTCAATACATATTTCTCTCTTAAGCACCTAAACATAACTTAAAACCAACCTTAGATTTCCTATTCAGTACTTGATCTACAAGCCAAATTTATTTTTCACACTTTATAAGGCATAAAACAAAAGCAATCTAAAAATGACCCTATGTTTAAATTCACTTATAGAGAATGTTTGAATTGCCTTGAGTTCTTTTTTTTTACTTAATCTTTGTTTGAGGTTTTAGTTTCATTATTCTATCTCATATTTCTTCTCATGGTCTTTACTAGATAACATCTAAGGTATCAAACCAACCAATAACCAACTTCTTCTTCTTCCTCCATAGAGTATACTTCTAATGTTGAGGGTTCCCCTCATTTTTATTTGCCACCAACCAGGTTTTAGATTATTATTGAGGGTGATGTGGATTTCATTACCTTCCTTGATAATAGACACATGACTCTTCAGCATTGACTTAACACCTTATCTAACCATATCTCTCTTACTTTGGTTCCTTTTGTGGATCTTTTTGCCTCCCCATATTTTTGTGGTTACCATCTCAACCTAACCCATGATTACCCAAGCCTCTTCTTCTTCCAATATCCCATCTAATACCACTCCCTAAACTCTATCCAACATCCCAACCAACAACCAAGCACCTACTAACCCAACCAATACCTCTAACATTGGATCAAATTTACCTATGATTACCTATACTCCTTTTATTTTATGAGTATCTTCTATCCCTATTTCTACCATTCCCCTAGGTTTAAATAACCCACCAATTTTAACCCCACTTTAGAATTTGGTACTTTCCATACCTCAAACACTTCCACCTATTAGCACTAGAGTTGTTACCCACCAATAACCAACTAATATTTTCATACTTTTAACCCAATCTACATCTATACCACCATCCACCAACCTAAACATACCTCTAAACCAACCCATATCATACCAACAACAAGTATGCATGACATCTTACCCATATGTTTTTAACCCACAAGGATACATAACACCTTCTACCCAATTATTTATGACAATCAACCCTTATGTGACACCATCCCAACCTCCTCTGACCACTTACCAGTATGTGGCTTCTTCAGAACCTTGTATCACCTATCCATAAATTACTTTCCCCCAACCTCAATAAAATTTCCCACCTAATTATGTATCTTCCCAACCTCAAATAGATTTGGTCAAGATGTTAATCAAAAAAATGACTAACTTGGAGTCATCTATCTTTGGGTCTCATAACCTTTTATCCTATGATCAAATCTATAATAAACCCATCCATCCATCTATTCTTATCCACTATTATCCTCATCAATGGGAATTACCTATGTTTTCCAAGTTCCAAGGTAAGGATAACCCTAGATAGAATTTGAGAGAATTTTATCATTCTTATTATTTGATCGCATATCATGATGATTTCCTCCTTCATACCTTCCCCATGTCATTATGAGAACCATCCCTTGATTGGTATAGTGCTCTCACCACACACTCCATATTTTCCTTCTCCTAACTTACCCAAATATTTTAAGATCATTTCTCAATAAATATATCTAAAAAGGTTTCCATTACCAACCTATATTCTATTAGGCAATTTGATGATGAATCAATTATCAATTTTCTAGCCAAATGGAGAGGTCTCATCAATCTACTTTTTTTCTCCTTACCCCAACTTTATTTTATTGAGATCTTCTCTTAGGGTTGTGCCAAACATATTTCCCCCAATATTCAAGTTCAAACTTTTAGAACTTTTGATGAGGAATTTACCATGGCATGTAAACTTGAAAACTAAGACATTGACAAAGGGAAATTGAAACTACTAAAAATGAATTCTAGATTTAAATCCAATGACCCTCTCTCCACAAAAACCACTAATGAATCCAACCATCCCGACACCAAGTCAAAAGCATTTACAAACTTAGTTATCCTAAAAACTACTCCACCACCAACTATTAACTAACCACATCAAACCAATTCCTCCAACCCTTCCTACCAATAAAATAAAAATAAAAAATAAGCTCCTCCAAAACAATATACCCCCATTAGGAATTATTATGCTTAATTTTTGGACAAATTTCTCAAATATTACCTCATCCAACTTCCACCTATCAAACCACCCCAACAATTTGATTCTTCTTACCCCATGTCTAGTTGGTACAATGAGAATGGCCATTATCGCTTTCAATGAGTTATTGGACATGACATCAATAAATGAAATACCTTTAAAAGTATAGTCCAAAGCTTAATTGATAGTGGATAACTTGCATTTGATAATCCTAATGTACCTCCTAATTAGTCCCTTGACATTTTTTACAAAACTTTTCCCAATCATGCTCCTTATACCCATCAACATGACAACAAACCAAAATCATTGCACTCTCATGAGGCACATACCATAAATGTTATTATTAGTGATCCCATTGTTGAGGAGACCATTACCTTAACCACTCCTTCCTCCATTTCACTCATGGAAGTAGTTAATTCACCTTCCATTCCTTTGGATACCCAAATGAACAAATCAACCACCCCTCTCTCTTCACTTGATGAGACTTTAGCTTTATCTACCTCTCCTTTGATGGAAACATCAAATGAGACAACTTGTAATTTAACCATTTCTTATTCTTCCAATCCACCCATTGAAGTTGTAGAACTACCCTCCATTCCTTTGGACACCCAAATAAAGGAAGTAACCATGTCTATTATTTCAATTCAAGACACTGTACCTACCTCCCTTATTATGGAACCATTCATTTTCCCTTTGGAAACCATCCCAAAAGAAGAGATTACCTCATCTACCCAACCACCAATTTTATAACCCTCCATAAAAAACAAAGATGAAGGATCCATTCCCTCTTCTCCACCTAGGGGATTAATTTTTAAAACCAATGACCAAAGAACTAAGCCCATCTATAAACCCTTTTCTAGACTAGTCTAAAGTTTAGGTTTCACTTCTCAACCTAACTTTGACACAGCCACCTTTTCTCATCATCTTGGGCTTACTTACCAAAACAATTCTAAATCTTCAACCTCACTTGAATCCACCTTTAAACCCAATATTACCTCTTCATTGAATACCTCTTATTTCAAATCCATAGTGAACCATCCCAGCCACCTCCATCTAACATTGAAAAATCACCTTATGCCTCCCTCACCAAACCCATCAAGAATCTAGGAATTCTTCCCACACCTAGTCATACTCACCCTTCTTTAATTTTGGACTTAACTCCATCTATTCCATCAAAGAAACCCCAACCAAACCAAATTAGAAGGCAAAACTACCTAGACCTCTACCTCAAAATAGACATGTACCACCTCCTTCCCACCTACTTTCTATATTAGGACCCCATCATTCTACCCTCATGATTACCTATTCTTCCTCTAGTAAATCATCCCCCTTTTCTCTACTTACACCTACCAAACCTTCTACTTCCCCATTATTCTTAACTACTCTATCCACTTCTACCTTCCCACCTATATCCAAACCTTCATCATCCAAATCTTCCACTTTCAAATCATTTACCCTAAATCCAACCATAACTAAGCAATCCCAACCACCAACTAAAACCATTCCCCCACCTTCAACTTCTAAGGTGAAAATTGCTTCTAAGAAGGCTCCCATCCCTTAAACTATAAACCCATCACACCTTTGAGTGAATCTTATTCAACCATCATAGAAAGAATGGTAAAACTTCTTCCATTATCTTAACACCTATCAAACCATTCTACCCTTCCAATACCAAACCTTCTTGGTTCAATGATAACATGATTTGTGCATACCATATGGCATCGAGACATGACATAGAGAATTGCAAAGCTCTCCAAGAACTTGTTCATAGCCTGTATGATGAGGATGATCTATTATTAGATAAGCCTCTCTTACCCCAATTACCAATCCAACCATTAACTCAACCTATCCAATATTTTCCTACTCCCCCCACTCTTACCCAAGAGTGAGGAGGAAGAACTGAAACAACCATCAAACTTAGAAAATCCACCCATCCATATTATTCATATGGTTACCTGATCTTGGGCCCAATAGAAAGATAATGCAAAATACAAAGTCTTTATTCCTTATACATACCCTTCAAACCTTAAACCTTCTAAACGAACCCAAACACCTCCACCTTCACCTATGACAAATCCTAAAGTATCCATTTTGGGACCCTCTCAATCCAACCCATCTGAATCTATCTAGCATATCATGTTGAAACAACTTCACTAGACACTAGTGAAAATGAGCCTTTATGAACTAATCAAAACTTCACCTCACCATAATCAAGTACTGATAGAGGATCTTTAATCTATAGAGGTTCAACCAGATGATCCTTAGCCTCTTACACCCTTTATTGTAGCCCTCCAACTTTTTACCCTTGTCACCTTTTAGGATTTTAAAATACCTCTTACTCATCCTAAAGATTTTAATCCTCCCCTCTTTATTACTGCATACATTAATCAAACCTACATCAAAAGGGTGATGATTAATGGAGGAGTTAGGATCAATATCAGCTCCTCCCATGATTATGACCAACTTTAGCTACCCAAGAATGTCATGTCAAAAATTATAGTGGTCCTTTGCTCCTTAAATGATACCATGGCCACTATCTTGGGGACCATTGTCTTTTATATCCACTTGGGACCTCATGCTATTCCCAAATTATTTTACATTATAGAGGGAGAGTTCCAATATAATGTCTTACTTAGACACCCTTGGATCCCTACTATGAGTTGTGTCCCTTCTACCTTACATCGATGTGTCAAATTTGAACATGAAGGTCAAGTTGTTACCATCAAAGTTGACCCTAGTCATTTTGCCTCTTTCAATATGACAAATTGGCTTTATAATTTTATTATCCCTCCCTCATCTACCTCACATTAACTACTAAAAACACTATTTTATCATCAACTAAAACCCATATCACTCCCACCTATAATAGTGATGAAACTTCAACTAGCTCATCTATTCCTTCTTCACATATTCCCATATAGGGCACCTTGGAATCCACATTCCAGCATCTCTCTCTTAGGGAGTATCATATTTTATCCTTGGATGCTTTCCCTACTCTACAAAAGTATGGGAACCTCAAACATGACCCTTCTTATGATCCCAACATCAGAACCATTATCCCTTTTAAGCTCCCTAAGAATCAAATAAATTTCATCTATGGGGGACTTGATCAACCACTTCTCACTCTTGCCACTACTTCATCTATCTGACCATTCACATCCTATTCATCTTATCTCAAAAAAACAAACTTCACTAAAGCTTACCTTTATAGGTGTGATTGGAATGATTTTAGTCTTAGCCTTTATGAATAGGGACCTCACAAGTTACCCATAATCAAAACTCAAAAACCTCATGAGTTATTTAACCTTGGGTTCATACCACTATAAGAACCCACCTTACCAAAATACATCACCAACATCGACATGGATGACCCATCCTCACCAACCCCACCTTCCCCAAAGTATGAGGACATCAATATCATCCCATCTAACTTTTTGTTTTTGATCAATACCATTAGTTTGGACCCCCTAACCTATAAAAGGATGGTTGAACTAAAACCCTTCCTCTCATCCATATTAAAATGATAGAGAAAGATTCTATTACCATCAACACCATCCAACCTAAGAATAATGATTTCATTTTCACCTACATTAGTGCAAGGGATTATTTTATCCATAAATACCTTCCTCCTAAGAACCAAACTATGCTTAATGAATCCACTATCGATGTCAACTTGGGTACTCAAGACAACCCCCATATCATCAAAATTGGCCAATCCTTAAATTCCATGGAGCAACAAGAGTACCCTTCTTTCCTTCATGACCATAGCATATCATTTACTTGGTCCCATCAATATATACCCATAACTGACCCTTCCATTCCCATCCACAACATTATCACCTATCTTGAGGTTAAGCCAATGTGGCAAAATTTTTGTAGGATGCATCCTTATATAGCCCTTCTTGTCAAAGAATAACTTCATTGTCTCTTATCCATCAACTTCATTTTATCCATTGACTTTCCAAAATGGTTTTATAACATCATTCTTATTGCTAAACCCATAGGGTGACTTCACCTCTGCATGACCTCAATATCACTTTCCCAAAGGATGATTTTTTTTTGCCAAACATTGACCAACTTGTTGATCTTATAGCTGACCATGAGATGTTATCTCTCATGGATAGTTTCTCAGGATATAATTAGATCTTTATTATCCCCAAAGATTAACATAAAACTTCCTTTATCACCCTATGGGGAAATTTCTATTATAGGTTCATGCCTTTTGGTATGAAGAATGCTAGAGTAACATATAAATTTATAGTGACCTACATTTTTTATGATAGCATCCATAAAATTGTAGAGGATTATGTGGATGATCTCCTTGAGAAATACAAACACTATAATGATCACCTAGTCATTCTCACAATAATATTCAACTGACTAATCCATTATCATGTAAGGCTCAAGCCTAAGAAATGCATTTTTTGGGTCTTATCAGGAAAAATTCTTGGATTTATCATCTCTCTTTGAGGAATCAAAATATACCCCACCAAAGTTAGATAAATTTTGGAGATGGATCTTCTTACTGATATTAATCAACTCTATAGCTTGTAGGGGAAGATTTAATCCATTCATTGTTTTATCTCCTAGCTATCAGATAGATGTCAACCCTTTCACCATCTTCTCAAGAAAGACACATATTTTAAGTGAACCAAGGAATATCAACAAGCATTTGATTCAATAAAGGAGTACCTTCTCTCACCACCTATCCTCATCCCTCTTAAAGAAGACCATCCCTTATACCTTTACATATCTACCATAGACCATTCCTTAAGGGTGATCCTCATTCATTGTGACGAAAATAAAAAAGAGAAAGACATATACTACATTAGCCACATACTTATAGAGTATGAGACTTGATATACTCATCTTGAGAAACTTTACCTCATCATAGTATTTGTGTCCTCTATACTCTGTCACTACCTTCTTAATCATAAAACCTATGCCATCACTAACACTGAACCACTCAGGTACATGCACTTTAAACCACACCAAAACTAGCTTATGGCTAAGTGGCTTATGCTCCAAGCTAAGTTTGATCTTGAGTTCCTTTAGTATAAGTCCATCAAAGGGAAAATCATCACTGACCAATTCACTAAAGCTCCTCTACCAGACAACAAACTTCTTCCTCTTGCTTATATAAATGATTCCATCATAAATCTTTCCCAGGTTAAACCCACCTTCCAAATTACCATGTTTTTTTATGGACTCAAATGTCAAAATGGTGGATGTGTCTAAGTTATTTTCATCTACTTTAATAGTGAACCCATTTACATTTCCTTTAAACTTTTATTTGAATACACCAACAATGTTTTTGAGTATGAAGCTCTAGTCATAGGTCTCTAAACCACTCTAGTTTTGGGAGTCAAAATAATTAACATCTTTGTTGATTCCCAACTTGTGATCAACCAAGTCAACAAATCTTATCAATGTAAAAATGATGTCCTATTGAAGTAAAAACAACTCATAGATATACTCTTAGCATTATTTGATCATTACCTTATCCAATAGTTCCTTGATATACTAATAAATTTTTAGACACAATGACTTCCCTTACTTCCCAAATCCCATCTCAACCTACTAAATCTAAACTATTTGTCACCATCTATTATTTTATCACACCCTTGTATATCAGTTCTGACCTTCCCACCATTTTTAGTGTAGAAGCATCTTCTTTTGACATTTGGTACAACCAAAATTTTAACTACCTTAACCTTAACATTGTTCTTCCCAACCTTTCAAGGAATGATTGAAGAGATTTTTTTCAGAGTACCTCTTATTACACCATACTAGGGGTAATCCTTTATAAATGTGACTTTGATGGTCTCCTATATTATCTGCATAATCATGGAGTTTCCCATGCTATAAGGGAAACACATGATAGAATCTATGGGGGATACTTTAGTGACCTAGCTCTCACTAAGTGTATCCTTCACTTTGGATACTATTGGCCCACCCTTAGCCAAGAATATTATGATTACATCAAAAATCATGTCAAATTTTAATAACATGCTAATTTACATCATGTTCCTACCCATGGCCTTCATGTATCCAAATACTATTGACCATTCTCATAATGGTGTCTTAATCTTATTAGGTAAATCAATCCTAATTCTTCATAATGACACCAATACATCATTACTATTATAAAATATTTCACCAAGTGGGTGAAAGCCATCCCTCTTATCTCAACCAAAGCTGAAAATATTATCGATTTCATCAATCACCATATCATTTTTTGCTTCGGTGTTCCCCATAATATCATCACTGAAAATGATAAATCATTTAAAAACAACAAATTCCAAGATATTTGTGATGATTTTGGCATCAAATTAAGCTTTTCCTTGACCTATCATCCATAATAAAATGGATAGGTTTAAGCCTCTAACAAAACCCTCACCAAAATATTAACCAAAGTAGTCAGTGTTTTAGGTCAAGATTGACACTTGCATATCCCCTTCACTTTATGGGCCTATCTCACTAGAATTATAACCTCTATAGGTATTACTCCTTTCTCTCTCATATTTAGAGAAGAGGTAGTCTTACCTCTCAAAGTCTAGATTCCCTCTCATCACATATCTTTGCACAAGATCCTTTTCAAAAGTGATTATCATCAGGAATGCTTCACACATCTTGAGCTCCTTGATTAACATCACCTCACCTCCATTAATAATCTTCATGTTTATCAATAATGAATCAAGTGTGCATAAAAAAAATAACTTAAAGAGTGAGAATCCAATATTGGAGACCTTGTCCTTAAGTAAAACCAACATGTCACTAATCTAGAGAAAATTAAAAGAGGCAAGTTTAATTTTAATTCATTTGGACCCTACATCATAACCCATAAGTAAAGATCAGGAGCTTATCATTTATCTTATTTCAAAGGTAAACTAGAACCTAAGCCTCTCAATGCTTCACATCTACATTCTTTCTATTGTTAAAACAAGGATCAAACTCACCTTTGTGTCTCACTTAAGCTTGTCCCTTGGTTTACAATATTTTCACCTTCATCTACCTATACCTATTTCTCTTAGGGGTAATTGATTACAACATAGGACCATGTGATTATCTATCATATTTATATCCTAATCATAACCATGGATACCATAGCTCTACCCATGGCATGGTTCTCATGGATACTTTTCATCTCTAATCAAATGGAATCTCATGATCAATTATCTCTCAAACCACCTTCCCTCATCTATTATTACCCTTTTGTGCTAAAAATCTTGCCTCCATAAAGGCAGACCTCTAATCTTAAATATAATATTCCATGTCTAAAAATAGAATTCAAATTCACATTAGGAAGCCAAAATATCACCTGGGTCCATATCTCTAGAATTTTAGACTAATTCCTTGAAGGATAACTACCCAAAAATTAAATTGCTTAAAGATAGACTGCTCCATTGAAGGATAGTTATAAAATTCAAACTTTAGACCACTCCCTTAAAGGATGGATAAGTTAGTTTGTGAAAAAAAATCATATGAAGCTTCCCACTTTGATCAGCTTTACTTATCAAAAAATCAAAAACAATAAATAGCCCTATGTCCAAATTAAAGCAAGTAAGATGCAATTGGATTTTATATATAGCATTGGTAGACTTCCCACATCTATTATTATACACATTATATTAAGGTATGGACTTGTCTAATATGGTTATTTGGTCTCCTATAAAAGGGGCAAGTTAACCCACATTAGGTTATCATATTACCCATTTCCCATCACCTACTTTCTCTTCTTAAACTCTCTAAAATAAAATATAGGGACTATGAGCTAACTTGATACAAAGTGATCATGATACCTTATTTTTCAATCAAATCATGATCATGTGAAGCATTCCAAAGTATTATTTTCATTAACTCTCATCCAACTTCAATTTTATTAGGCCTTTGTTAATGAACACATCATGCCTTTTTTCTTAACCTATATTCATTAGATCATGCAGACATATGTCTCATGCCTCTTCTCTCTTCTCCACATTTAGTATGTTATTTAAACCTAACTTATGTGCTTTCATCATATCCTCATCTCACATATCGTATCGAAACATTCAAAACATTATTATCATTACATAATCTATATACATCATAGCATTATGAACCATGTCCATAAACCATATCCTATTCATACACAACACAACAAAACCATAAAATAGTCACAATCACAACATAGCATCATTATCATCATAAAAATAATAATTTATCATAGCATAAACTTCATAGCACACATCTTATCCTAAACATCATCAATAACCATGATGTCATCATCTACCACATAGCCTATGAACCACATCATCATAAAAATTTATTTTCTATAAAATGCATCATCATATAAAATTATTTTCTATAAACCACATCATCATATGAAATTATATTTATCAATCACAAACATCATCTAAAAAAAATCAGCACATCAATCACATGTCTATAATCAGATCTATAAAAACCACACACCATCAACTATGTATAAACCAGTCATCACCTAAACTAAACACATATATTCATCATCATATAAAATAGTTCATAACAATCATGTTTCAATTTCTTAAACATATCACCATATGAAATAACTAAAACATCCATCAATACACCATACCTACAACATCTATAAACATCATCAATAATCATCACTAAAAATAATCAACATCTAAATCATAAACATATTCAACATCTATATAACCATCATCATCATCATATACATCATAATCAAAATCATAAATGTCAATGAAGAATACATCATAATATTAAGTAATACATGTCACAATGTATGAATCTCTCTCTCATATATACATCTCACATCATCAGCATGCAAGCTGGTATCAAAATAAAAAACATATACATCATATAATCTCATTTATTAGGCCCCAAGGACACCATTACCACTTGCACCTATACCTACACTACCATCTAGAGGTAGACCCCCTAATTTCCCAACCTAAGCCATTGTAGTAGCCCACTATCTTAGAGTATCTATAGATGGACTACCTACCAAGCTATCCCTGTACTCTCCATACCTCATCTTCAAGGGAAACCATGCCAACACTATCACCTCATAATATCTCAAATCTTCGATGGTGGCTAAGTACCATGTCTAGGAATAATGTTAGGTCCTCTTGTAGGTGCCCCTACTAGTGCTGCCACCACTCCTAACCTCTACCTTAGTGAATCTTTATCTTGATTCACTAACCCTAGAGAGATCCTCACCTAATCTCACTCTCTATTCAAGGTGGCCACCTAACCTTACAAGGTGATAATCCAACCTTGTAAAGTGGCCACCTATCCTTATAATCCTATAACCTAGGCCTATGTCACTGCTAGTACTACTACTACCTATCCATCCTATGCTAGTGCCACATCAGGATCCACATTTATGGGTTGATGACCCCTATCACCCCATCTAAAATTATCTATTGCATATTAGGCTTGGTACCATGTTATATAACCATTTCCAACCCTTACATCATCTATGGTGGCTCATATTAGTAGTTCCTCATGGTCTAACACAACATCCTATGGCTACAGCTCTGGGAGTAATAACTATGCATCATCCCTCCTATATTTTGTAAAATATAGTGGGATCCCCTGTACAAGGCCAAATAACATTTGAACTCAATCAAATAAGATAAGCTCAATATTCCCATCCTACCTCCCATAAATTTAGCACCAACTCTATAGTGATAATGTGTGAAATTTATACCCTACCCACCTCATCTAGCCCACATATGACCTCCACACTATATCACCCACCACCAAACACTCCAAAGCATCCTTAAACCACTCTATGTCCATGGTACCACCACTTTCCCCTATCAACACATAATCTCCTCTCCACTTCATGAAACCCACTCTATAGTCTATCAACACAAAGCCATCCCATGGTAGCCCCAATTGTCTCACCACTTGAATATGCTCATATACCCAATAATGAAGAATGAATCCAATGTTAATCTTATATCACTTGCATGATCTAAAGGCCCAAAACTCCCTATAGATCTTCACTAATAACACTAGGGCCCACCCAAACACAATCCTCCTTAGAATCATCTCTACTAGTACCCCTAATAATAGGTATGTAAATTGACCACTAATTGGATTAGGTAGCATGAAGTAAGACAAAACCATCATCATCATCATCATCAATATGCATCTATCCCTTGGGGCCCTTTGGTATAGTGGCTCATAGAAAATACCACCTGTATGATACCTTGCCTAGACCCAATCTACTCTATTTATCAGATCCATGTGGTAGTCTCTCTCCTCACTCTCTATGATAAATTGGCTCTCCTTGAATTGGTAGCCATGTGATCTACTAAATATCCTATAAAAGGATAGTCATCTCTCCTATCAATAGCATAAACATGTTTGTGGCTAGATCCCATCTCTTGATGAGATCCACGATCATCACCACATCCCACGATAGGCTTTAATAATGTCTCATGGCCTCTAGGCCAACATCCTCCATGTATCTCCACTCATCATCCATCACCCAATCATGGACCTCAAAAAATATCTTCGGGACTCAGTTCATCATTTAGATCTACTTGTAGGCTTGCATAACAAAATTAGCATTCCTACATAATTTTTCCACATCAAGCTAAGTACCAATCTACACTTATTTTATTCAACATATTTCAATCTAACCCATCACATCTACCCTATTTCCATCTAATAATCACCACCAACCTCTACCTTTATTCTCACTAATGATATCATCATCTTAAATACTTAACTACTTATATCACCAACTAGTACCCTATTTCTCATAATATTTGTTAACCCTATTAAACCTTCACCCTATCACTTTATTTCTCTACACCTAACATATCTCTCACCTCACTCTCTCCACCTACCCTTTTAAACATCCCATCCTATCACATTCACATTTGACCTTTTAAAAACCCCAAACACGTCTCTTCAATAACTTTCAAACTTCACACATTTCCTAACTTACTAAAACCTTTCAAAACTTTGACAAAACATTTCACCCATTTCTAAATTATTTACACCTACATTAACCCATTTTAACATTTTACATTTTATAAAATTTAAAATATTTTAAAAACCTTAACAAGACCTTCAACCTTTCAATAACTTCCCTTAAATCTTACCAACACTTCAAAACCTTTAAATACCAATGTGACCAACTTCACCTTTTTACACAAATTTCCCCAAATCCTTTAACCACTGATAGTTCCTTAAACTATCAATAGTCCCTTAGGATCCTTTTACCCATGGGATTGACTAACAGTGGTTGGGTTGAACCATTGATGGTCATTATGTGTCATCGATGGCACAACCTTTGAACCCTAGAACTTATAAACCTTAGCAAAATAACTACTTACCATAATTAACCTACCTAAAACTAATCTAAATCCCATTACCAACCTAAGCCACCATCCAACTATAAAATTCATCCACACATTTTCTTAATTCAACAAAACCTAAAACTATGGCATCATTTATCCTAAAACTAGTTTAAAACCCTATCCAAAATCATTTAACACTAGCTACAATACACCTACAACAATACAAATTCAACTATATAATCATTTTAAAAACACCTACCTTATTCTATGATCACTGACATGGTTAGATCCCTCTTCCCACTACTCATCCATGCCCTTATCCACCCTCCATCTAGTTAACCCTTAGTCTCCTTACACACATGCTATCAACCAATCACAACACTCTACCTCAACAATCTCACAAGCAAATTGACAAAATGCATAGTCAATAGAGATTAAACTACCAAAAGTTAAAATTGTGAAAAGAATTTCACATTTTAACTTTTATATTGGATTTTTAGGGTTTTTCCTAACCATTAATTGTTGACCCTAGGGAAAAAACTAACCATCAACAATTGGGGTCCCACCATTTTCAACTTTTTCAAAGCACCCCCTAGGTGCTAACCTTTTGGGATATGACCTAATCTCCACCCAACTATAATTTGAATTTTTAAAGATCACCCTTCTTTGACCAACCCATTTTATCATGTTTACCTCAACTTATCCACATTAACATTGGTTTTTTTGACCCAAACATTCACATGTTTTGCAATGACCTTGTCTTGGTCATTTTGATCACACTGACTAACCTTGCCATGCTGAAATTTTAAAATTCATACCACCTCATGCACAACTAGACCATTTTTGTTATTTCATGGGAGAACTTCTACCTTATATACCTATGAAAAATACTAACCCTATCTAGATAACTTGATGAGAATGCCCTAATTAGCTATGACTAATATTGTAGACCGATTACCCTATCATATGTCTCCCTAGAACCTGGCCTTATTTTTATCAACATTGGTAACTTTAAGATTTATAAGATCTTGATTATCACACTTAGTCACATTTTTTGCACATGTGTGCAGCTCAAATGCCTAACCCTTTTGTATCACTCACCTCATGACTCACCCTTTATTGTTATGAAACCCTAACCCAACTTTAGTTTTACCTCATCGACTCTCAGTTTGAGGGGGAACACCTCCTCTAAAAATTGGGGAAATCAGAGCTTGATCAAAAATATAATTTTGTTTTATATCTTGTTAATTAAAATCCACATAAAAAAAGGGGGAAAATGTAGACACTCAAAAACTACATAGTTTTAGATGTTAAAATGCCTTAAACTCTGACCTGACCCTAAAGCTAGTTGACCACCTAGTTGACTTAACCCATTTTTTAATTTACCAACTTGAACCCCTTAACCTAAATCCTCTAACTTAAATTTTAAATCCACCCCATTTTAACTTAATTTCCTCTATAACCTTGACCACCAATGGTCAGCCTAACCATCGATGGTTATCTCGACTATTAATGTTTAAGTCCTCCAATCTTACTTTAAAATAATTACCAACTATATAAGATAAGTATGGATGAATTTGAAAACATTCCTTATGTAATGCTAAAAAACTTAAAGAATTATAAATGGAAATTTTATCTTCCATCACAATTAGCAACTTCCTCTTACATATTTAGTAACTTCATCCTATAAAAGGATTGAAGTAAGAAGAGAAACAAATCTAAAAATATAGCAATCTATGTCCAAGCTATCTTGCATATAGGTATCTAGCATCCCTTCAGCAAATAATCATCATCAACAAAAACCCAAACCTCTATTTGAATCATTTTTTAAGTCTAAATTACTATCACTCTTGCCAAATTGTTTCAGCCTTCCACCATCAAGTTACAGGTATCTCATGCTTGTTTTATTTGATATATTTAATTTCTAACCTCCTTACCTTATCCATACCTATATTTATCTTATTTTTTGTCCTTTAGATCCATACCATCACTTTATTTGACTAATTATCAAATCTACCCTTACTTTTTTAAACATTTCTAGAATTTCACAAGTAGCCACTGATCGTTAACCTAACCGTTGATGGTCACCTCAACTATCAACAGTCACCCAACCATAGATGGTTAGCCCAACCATTTATGGTCCCTATGGCCCAAATATGAACAAACTATTTTTAGCCCCTTAACCCCAACTAGACCCTACTTTTTGTGTCCCTACTTATTCACAAAGCTTACTTGGATTTTTTAAACCTGACCCCAACTATATTAGCATGAGTATTGACCTAATTTTGCTATATTTAGTCATTTTGTTTGACAAGTAATTTATTTTCATCTAATCTTACATTCATTTACTTTCTAGTTATTGAATGAAAATTTCCTTTCTTTTCATCTATATCAACTTAATTATTATAAATAGTAGATTGATAGCCTCCTAGTAAGCATAAGCTTCTTGGATCTAGCTCATGCTAGGAAATACATTCAATTGTCTTTCTAAAAACCCCTTATCTATTATATTTCTTATCTGAAAGTTATTCCTTCCAAGCCAAAGAGGATTTCCCATCATCATCTAGATCATGCACACACTTTTACCAGGTATTCTTTTACACACCCTATTACTATTTTCATTACTTTCTTCCAAATTAAGAAATGATAAAAAAATTAAGATAAATAGCATGCACTCAAAGATATTGCCACTCAATAGGTTCTTTCAAGAGAGAAAGCATCATTAATTGATAAAATTTGACAATATTATATGTAAACAAGTAGCATCTTGAAGCTCATGGAATATTCAAAGAAGATTCAAACACTCATATTCCAAATCTAAGTGATTTGTAATCCATTTTCCAATATTTCATCCACCTAAATTTAGTCTTATACCTAAAACAAAATAGTAACAACACGTAGAGTATCTAAAACCCTTATATTATTTCCATAAATAGTAAGCGTAATTATGTAATTTTATTTATAATTAACATTCAAATAATTATTTTATTTTAATATGTTAATAATTTGAATATTTCAAAATTTATATGTTATTAGATCAATTAAATCAAAAATACTTTAAAACACCACTTCTAGATTATTTTGAAAGGGGTCAAACTAGATTGGGATAATCTAAAAGTAATAAAGCACTAGAAGTGAAAGAAGAAGAGAAAGATATGGGATCTCATAGAAAAAATAAACATAGAAGAGAGAGAATATAATAAATATATATTAATTGGGTCATACTAAGAATAAATGATAAGTGTAAGCATAAGATATAGTGCCAATAAGTACCTACTATAAACTAAGATCTATATACAATAAATCACATGAATAACATTGAAATTATTAGGTTTGTATAATACCTAGGTGTTTATGTACTTCCCCATTTCATGTTTATGTTTTCATTCATATCAAAATATCAAATTAAATATACCTAAGATAATTTTTAAATAACAATATACACTTTTTTAAATATTTATGAATGCTCCAATGTTAAAATCTTGAATGTACCTATGAATAAATGTTTATGTTTACAATTATATCAATGTCTTGGTGATTTCATAAAATGAAACAACATTAAATAGTAAAAAATATGAAAATTATCAAAATAATTAATACATGTGTTTGCATGTAAACCATGTTTCCACCATTGAAATTTTTGAAACTAAAACTTGAATTTGAAACTATAAACTAGATCTTATTGACCATTCCATGGGGAAAATATGTTTCTTGGACAAAGAAATAAACATATGGTACCATTTGTAACTTGAAACCTTTTTAACCTATTACATATATAACTTGTAATATTTTTATCATTTTTATTTGAGAATAAAATTAAGCTAACTATCTTCCTCCTTTTGAAGTTAGGGTTAATCTTACATATCACTCATCTCAAAAAAAAATCATGTGCACCATTTATAACATAGAAAATAAAAATATATATAATAATCATTGGAATAAAATTTGTCAACACACATATGTAACCATATAAATATATCATCATGCAAATATTAATAGTAACATGTAACCAATATTAATGTTTTGAAGCCAAATCATTGTGGGTAAGGGTGTAGTAAATTGAGGGCTAAGTGATATTATCTGATTATACTCCCAAAATAGGGTGAAATGATATGCCTCACTTTAATAAGATGTCATAATATGTAAATTATATATACCTAAATCACAAACTAGTATTATTACCTAATGGATGAATAATAGCAACCATGGGAACATAGAAATCAAAAATAATATAACACAAGTAATAGTGTGCATGATAAATGCCATGAAACTGAGCATATAATATCAAATAATATAATCAACTAGTTTAAATATGCATAATCATGTAACCACATAGAGAAAGTGCAACCTTTTAACAAAGATAAGTGATTAAAATGAAATAATTAATAAATCACATTAAAATAACACAACTTGAAAACTAGATGATCTTTTATAGATGACACAAGACAAGACAGTATAAGCAACATGCATAAGCACATACAAGCACACACATGTAGGAAAACATAAAAAAATCATAGAGTAAATAAGAGAACATGAAATGTAACTCATATGTGATTAAACATAAATTATTCATGTAACCAATCACATAAGATATAATCTATAACAAGATATGTGTAATAAAATATATAAATCTCTATATGAAAAAAATAAATTAATAAATATATATAGTAAAATTATTAAAAATTATCCTCAATATGGACATGCCCCCAATGTAAATATGCCCTTATTTACAAGTCTGATGGATCTATAAATAAATTATAAATCCATGATAATTTATAAATTATATATCATGCATCTAACTCAAGTAATACCATGAGAATCACATGTGTAAAAAATGGATATGTAAACCTTTATCATAAGTAGATAAACATGATATATAAAAATGTGTAGCTATGTAACCCAAAAATATAAAGGAAAATATTTTTTTTACGTGTTTTATAATTTTTAGAAGAACGAGCATCCTAGGAAAGACACAATACCAAAGGTGAAATAAATAATAAGCAAGAATAGATAAATCATGTAAGGAACAAACCAAGAGAAAAAATAAAACTGAATAAAAAAAATCCAAATGGAGAAAATAAAATTTCACCATAATTAACCCAAAACCAACTATGCATGCATGATCATATGTATATAGTGTGGGTTTCAAGGATATCACGTGAATATAGTAATTCTCCATTACCCAAAGTTACGTCTATTATGTAATTGAGATAAACTTTATCATATTTATATAAACATGATATATAAAAATGTGTAACTATGTAACCCAAAAATATAAAGAATTTTTTTTTCTTTTTTTTATAATTTTTAGAAGAATGAACATCCTAAGAAAGACACAATACCAAAGGTGAAATAGATAATAAGAAAGAAGAGATAAATAATGTAAGTAAAAAACCAATCGTAAAAATAAAAATGAATTAGAAAACAATCCAAAAGGAGAAAATAAATGAAAATAAAATGCCACCACAATTAACCTAGAACCAACTATGCATGCATGATCATATGTATATAGTGTGGGTTTCAATTATATCATGTGAATATAGTAATTCATAATTACCCAAAGTTATGTATATTATGTAATTGAGATAAAATTTATTCATATTCATTCCATCAAATAGTTATTTCCTTTCCATCATTGATGTTTGTATTTGATGTTGATGTACTTGGTTCTTAGGTATCCATTTGAGTTTCAATTTTTGAGACATAATGGGAGCCACTTTTGGACTCTTTAAAAAAATACTTTCATATGCTATATATATATATATATATATATATATATATATATATATATATATATATATATATATAAAATAAACATGTATCCTTTATATTTGAATGTAATTTATTACTTTTTACTATCAAATGTTCCTTTCATTTATTGTAACCATGGAATACCAAGTGTATTATTGTATGGCATCATGGTCAACATCACAAAAATTTAACTTAGGAAATTCCTATGGACCAAATGTGATATTACTCAAGGGTTTAGATACATGACCAATTATAGGTATATATACTTTAATTAAATTATATCACTCATGTCCAATTGTCTTAAGGAAATAAAGAGTGAAAATATTAACTTATGTTTTGTCATCTATCATAACTCTTAATATTTATTTCCATTATATATAATCATAAATAAATATAGGTTTTTTATTAGATATATGTGTTAATAAAATATCCTTCATAACCATAGTTATATCATCATGGTGTATAGGTGATTCTACAATGAAAGGTCCACTTGTCACTTTTAGTTTCTTAAGAGGTATATCGATCTCAATGTCACCACTATCACTAAGATCTATGGACTTATGCTTTAATTCAAGACACTTAGTATTTGTATTACCATTAAGATAATGATAATCACAAAATTTATTTTAATGAAATGTGAGTGGTACATGATTCGTGTCACAAAACCTAATTTAAGGTAAGATAATCATTTTCTTATCAAGTAACATTTTTATGATAACACTTATTTTCATTAAGTTTTTTAAATTATAGAGATAATATTAGGGAAGTTGTATGATTTTTTTCATGTCTTACTCTAATTTTAGCTAATGATTTAGATTTGTTCTTATTTTACACTTGGATATTATTTAGACTCCAAATATGTTGAATAGTGAAGTAATGTGAAGTGTGAATCTCATAACTAAGTTCTTGTGATTATAAATTTTCATCCTCTAGTGACACGTGCTCATAAAAAATATAATTGAATTATTTATAAGCATGAAATAGAAATTTATCTTTAAGAAGAAGCAATATTATTCTACTAAAAATATATTTTTTCTCATATTTGTTGGTTGATATATCAAATAATGCATGCTACCCATGAATATAATAATATAATCATGAATAGGCTCATGGCGACCTTGATTATGGTAGGGGATATTCTCAAATTTGTCATGCCATACCTTATTATTAATGTGTCATGATAGGAAAGCCTCTTCCAATCTAAGGAAGGTATGTAGAGAACCACTAGGATAATACAAACCAATTTAAAGCATGACCTATCAAACTTATAAGAAATGTTTTAAGCAATATTCTATCATTATAGCCATATTTCATGATAGAATCAAATTAAATATTAAAATATAGGTAAGGATATCCATACCCATCAAATAGTGAAAACTTGGGCATAGTAAAACCACATGGGAGAGGATAATCAGGAATAGTGTGAAATATATATATATATATATATATATATATATATATATATACTATTTTTATTATCCTAATCATTAGATAAAATAGTATTAAAAATAAAGTGTTTGTTTATATCTATAATTATATTATTGTGTGCATCATAAAGACTATGTCACTATAAGGCACAATAAATATACGAAGAACATAATTTAGGGATCTAATCTTGTTATTGGTTTCAAACATGGTATCACTATAGGGAATAGAGGTAGAAGGAGAATAATCACTTGAAAAAATGGGAACATAATCTACAACACAATAAATTATTGATATTAGTTATTTATTTTAACATGTCTATGATCTTAAAAATATGAAATGGATATTTCATAGTATATATTTTAGTAATTTTAATAAATTTATTATTGTATGGTGCATTCATTTGCTTTTAAAAGCATATGAAACCTTATTTTCAAATTTATCATGAGAGACATTAGCATAATTATTACTATCAACATTAGCATTTAAATGTGTATAGAGACAGTCATTTTAGATATTTACATTAAAATAAAGAGTAGGATTACAATTGATTTCAAAACTTGCTTTCAAAG
This sequence comes from Torreya grandis, assembly GCA_037957365.1. Taxonomy (NCBI): domain Eukaryota; kingdom Viridiplantae; phylum Streptophyta; class Pinopsida; order Cupressales; family Taxaceae; genus Torreya; species Torreya grandis. The sequence goes on from JARHVA010008317.1 coordinate 370,713, forward strand.
AAAGAGTGTGAGTACAATATATTTTGACATTTACATTCAATAAGAGAGTAGGAATGCAATCACTTTAAACATTTACATTCAAGAAAAGAGTGGGAAGATAATATAAGAATTTTCATTCACATTATATTATACATAGGAATAAACATTGTATTAAATATATTAAGGTTTAAAACAAAGTTTATCTAGGTTTTTTCTTAAGAAAAACAAATATTTCCTTAGTAATTTATTTTGGCATATTAAAATATGGTATTCCATAATAATGAGGGATCATATAATGATAACCAACATTCAATACATTCATATCATATATATATTTCTATTTGGCCTAAGGGTTGAAATTTAGTTGTCTTAATAGTTAATTTATAACATCCTCACTATAATAATAATAATAATATACATCATCATTCCAATCACTATTTATATTTTATAAATCATAATGAAAATGTCTAAAATTCATAAAATCATTTAAAAAATCTTGAAATAATACATTGAAAGGATGATCCATCACATGTCAAATAGGGTTTGAAAGATACAAACTAGAGGCTAGAACTAGTTATATTTCAATAATAGAGAAAAATCCTAGATAAATATGATCTGAAACAACCATAACAACCCCTAGAGGAAATATAGAATGAAAATCTAAGATTTGATATTTAAATAAGGATATGTTCACCAAAATGTTTAACTTAGAGGGCACGCATGTGCCTAAAAAATATGCCAATGTAAAAATATTGAACTATGTAAATAAAAAAATAAAATAATATGTAATAAATCAAATATACATAGGTCCAAGTGGAGGGGAATAAAATTACCTAAAACTAAAAATAATAAATATAAATGAAATAGATAGGAAATGATAGATAAATACATGTTTTGGACTTACTTTGATCTTCAAAGTAGCTCAAATGTAGAAAAGAAGATATTGAAATAGTGAAAAATAAATTATAAAATGTAAACTATATTTTATTATAGTGACCACTTTTAGACTATTCCAAAACTGGTCAAACCATTTTGGGGCTTCTTTGAAAATAACTAGAAAAAATGGTAATATAACTCTAAAAAGGGTTCTATATATCTTCATATTTTGTCTAAAAATGGTAATATTTCTCTAAAAGGAATCTATAGGTATTCATAATTTGAAACTTCTTGAAAATATTCATCATCAATGGATGCATATAAACCTCTCTCGGTTGTGCTAATAATTACTCACAATTTTCAAAATATTAAATCCTTTAATGAAACCCTAAACTTCAATAATATCTATCAATACATCAAATATTAAAGAAAATATGTAAACTTAGTGGTTTGGGTCCCTTAATGGGATGGTTTTGCTACATATTAATGTTGAGAATGAGGTTTTATGTATTTATATGTATGTAAGTGAGTGAGTGACCTTTCTAAATTAGTGAGAGAAGCCTTTTTCTTCTATCCATATGATAATGAATAAAACTATATGATTTTTTCTTTGGACTTATCTTGGCACAAGTATACATAAAATAAAATTTGTAACACTATAATATATATGATAAAATATATATGTGTTCCTTATACTTAATGATACTTGATATTAAAATGGATTTTGATGTTTTTTACATATATACTTTTCAAATTCATATTAGAGAAATTTGTGTACGCAATACAACACAATAAAATATGGAAAAGGTAAAAAAAATAAGGTCCACACAATGGGGTAAAAATTAAAAAGGGCCAAAGGACCTAAAAATGAAAAGTGACAACTTTCAAACTATTCTAAAATCAATAAAATTTGTTTTAGGACAGTCTAAAAGTGATGAAAAACTAGAAGCAAAATAAAACAAGGACAAGGATCCCCAAAAAAGAAAAACACATAGGAGAGAGAAAATAGAATAAAGATAGAATCATAATACCACATATAAGAAATTAGAATAAAAAATAGAAAGTGCCCATAAGTACCTAATATTAAAAAATGATCCATATAAATAAAATTACACTAATAACATTGAAATCTTAAGGATTGTAATAAAATTAGGTATTTATAGCTAGAAAGTGCAACTTCATAATAAGATACCAAAGTTAATATAACTAATTGAAATGATAATGATTACCATGAGGATTATTACACTAGAAATTATTATATTAATTATGATAATGGTGGTGGTGATGTATTAGCCTTCTTGGACTCAAGGGTGTAATGTGACCATGAGGACATGAAAACATTTACTTATACATAGACGATCAATCACTTGGATTCGTTGGCTATCCTTTCTTATTAAATGATATATTATTATACTAAATAATCTATTTTATAAATAGAGTCTTTCCTTCACTTATTTTATAATGGTTTAAATTTATTTTTGTATGTAGATTTTGGCAAATTATTCTTTCCACTGTATTACCTCCATGGGCCATATTTGCTTCCATATTTTCTAGTGTTCTAAAATTACTTATTTATATTTATATGTTTGATTTTTTAAGTTGACTTATTTTATATTTTGGTTGTCTTTGACATCACTCCATAGTTCTTCCTTTGTGTTATATGTCATTATTATAGCCTCTCCATATTTTTATTATCTTAGTTTAATTTCCTTAAGGCCCTTATCTTTTATTGTTGTATACCATCTCAATATCTTTTAAAATATTCACCATGATGAAAACACATTATATATATAGTACTTCTACCCTAGTCTATGTATAGTTATGATGGCATTTTTAGGTTAGTATGGATCATCCCTCACTTATTTCCTCTTTTGACTATCACTCATTGGATTGCATCCTACTTGGTTTGTTTATTTGATTTATCCAAGTTTTATTAAATTTATTTCCATGTATATTTGAGTTTTTAATAACTATACAACTTATTAAGAGATTATTTCCATAGTCTATTGATTTGTTAGAGAGTTTCCTGGTTATGACTGTGTATTAGTTTTAAGACTAGAAACTCTCTAGCAAAACTATAAAACTTAGCATTATATGATTATCTACCTATTTATAGAGTATATATATTTTTTATGTACATGATAATAATTTTATTATTTAGATTTATACAAGATAAACATGTACATATATATGATTACGAACTCATAATTGACTAGGGGAATCCTCATGCTCTATTTGGGAGTAGCCTAGAGGATGCTTCCTAACACTATTTTAGTATCTATCTTTATTTATTTTCTTTATAAAATTGAGTTTTATTTTTTATTATATATGTTGATCTTCCATACATATTGTGTACTTAGTTTTATGCTTTACTAATGATTTATGCTTTATTAAATTAGTGTTTCGCATTGATTATAGAATGGTCAAGTTGTATTTTCTATATTTTTTTTGTTCCTTTCTTTTTTCCCTATAAAAAATGCTTTAGTTGTATATTATGTATATTATGATTTTTATTATTTACTCTGTTTACTTTAATTTATTTGTTTTCTTTGTGTGTAATATTGCTTATTTTTTATTCTCTATGACATTTATTAACTTGTTTATTTTATCTATATGACATTTATTTCCATATTTAATATGAGTTTGGTACATGTATATGTACATGGTGTGTTTAAATTTATTTATTTACTCTATTTTAATATGGTGTCATGATATATAGCATGCACATTATTCTTTGGTTCTTCACATGGTCCAAACCGTGCATCCATTTGGTGTACTATTTTTATGCTTGATTGATTATATATTTATAATTAGTGGAATTATAAACCAATGTATACATATATTATACATTTTTTTTAATTTGAGGCATGTTATAACCATACCATACCTATACATTGTCCAATTTGATGAATATCATTATTTCTACCTTCATTGCTTATATTAGGGCATGCTATTTCCATTATCCATTTCCTAAATATTGTATACATCAAGGCATACTATATTTTTTTGGCTTCATTGATTACATATTTTATATATATGGGAAATATCTCATTGATTATGCTTAATTTTCTTACACTAGCCTATATAGAGGTAAACCATTACCACATTTTCATGCATTTCATCCACTTAGACATTATGAATTTAGTTACCTAATATATATGTGTGTGTGTGTGTGTGTGTGTGTGTGTGTGTGTGTGTGTGTGTGTGTGTGTGTGTGTGTGTGTGTGTGTGTGTGTGTGTGTGTGTGTGTGTGTGTGTGTGTGTGTGTGTGTGTGTGTGTGTGTGTGTGTGTGTGTGTGTGTGTGTGTGTGTGTGTGTGTGTGTGTGTGTGTGTGTGTGTGTGTGAGTGTGTGATTTAAATATGATATCTTTATATGGTTATATAAAAATGTTTTATGAATGTGATTTAATGATGAAGTGATCTTATGATTTGTTTTATTGCATTATCGTTATTGATGTTCCTTATTTTGGAGGGCGAATGTGGAATTGAAAATAGGAAATCTTGAAGCAAAAAATAAATAGTGTGCTCATCCATTTCAGCCATACATTATTTGAAAAATGAGAAGCAAACAAAAAAAATCTAAAATTTAAGTCCTATAAAAATGAGAATTTTTATGTATGGATATTAGTAAAATCCTCTAAAATCCAAGGTCATTTTTTTTCTTTTAATGTCATATATCAAATCTTAGGTCAAAATGAAATGATTTCAATGTTAAATATTGAATCCAAGGTTGAAACAAATTTATTTTTTGTTATATGTTGAATACAAGGTGGAAATAAAGTTATTTTAGTATCAAATATTAAAGAATTAATCTAAATCCTAAGAAAAATTAAGCAATGTTCAAATAAAATGTATGGGTTTACCAATATGTTTTATAAATTTTTTTGAATTAATAAGTGTTATTAACTAGAGTTATGATACAATGAATTGAAGGGTGGAAAATGTTTCAAATGGATTGTAATTATCAAAATGAAATAAATTTATTGAAATGGAAAAAACTTGAATGAATGAAAGAAGCTACCTAAGAAAAACATAAATAGGATAAGAAGACTTAAATTATTACCACCTATTAGGTTGAGTTTATGTGACTAAAACATTATTATAAATGATAAAATTGGACTTAATTATGTGTTTGAAAATGCAACAATAATTTTCACTATTCTAGGTCAAAATTGATGGCAAATAATCATGATTGGTTGTCACTTTTGAACCCTATTGGTTAGTCTTAAACTAAGTAGGAAAATATAAAAATCATTTTATAGTCAATTTTGACTACTTTAAATGTGACTATATGTCTGATTTATACCTTTCTCTATGTATGAATGAACCCAAAATGACCACTTCAAGGTTGACACCCCATTACATCTTGTGATAGTTGAAAACCTACCAAAATGATGGGGGAGTGTAATGGGTTGAAATAACCCTAATCACCCTCATGATGATTTAATGTTTGAAATATTTCTAGAGTACTCTAAATAGGGAATCAAACCTCACTTATTTCTTCCATGTAGAATGTTTTGTGGGGTAGTGTTCCTATGCTACATGTATGCATCTAGAGATTATTTGAGTACTTGATAATGTTTTTCTTAATTCAAATAGAATAGGCTTATTATTTAAATAAAAGATAATTTAATTTAATTTTAAAATGTAAATAAATATTTGGTTAATGTGATATAGTACAAGTGTTCCTAAATAGTGAAATTACCAAGTTGTAGAACTAGTGTCTTAGATGTGCATTTCTAGAAATAAAAAGGGCTAAAACCTCATGATACCTATATTAAATATATGTACCAACCTATAAATATGGGTTTAAATTTCCAAATATATTAATTTATAAGAAAGGGGTAAGATTGACCCTCAAAGGTTAGGATTAACTGGCGATCTTGACCCGTGTGGGTCCATTCTGACCTGTAAAAAGTAATATTCTTGTTAATAATTTAAAATGTCCATGAATATGCTTAGAGGGTTTTTTTTAGAAATTAAGATTATTTTTTAAGTTTTAAAACACCAACTTATAAGGGGTGGTCTTGTTCACACATGTATGATAGAGTGAGGTCATGAATTAGGGCCAATTTAAGGGCTAAAGTTAAGTAAAGTAAACATGGGGAAAAAATGACATTATCAATTATTCATGACCAAATTTGAGTATATATATTTTCCTCTATTTAATATATAAATTAAATTATTAGATTAAAATGAAATATATACCCAAGTGTATACAACACACTTTGCCTTTGGAAGGAATCTCCAATCATAAAAGGTGTTCCATAGTAAATCAATCAATGATGTAAAATTAGTTATTATCCATATGTGAAATTGAGAATTGAAATGTAGCTTGAATTTTAAAACATTTTAAAGAAAAATGAATGAGTACACCTATATGTGTGAAATTTATGTTTATCTTGTAGTTTTTCTTGAATATTATGCTTCCTTAAAGCACTTTATATTTTTTGCTTCCCATGAAGTACTTCAAGAGTTTGGTTAATTTTTTTAACCATGGAAAATTTAGGGTGATCAAGCCCCAATTTTAATTAAACATGTATATAGAATATAACCCATTGAGGAATCTAGAAACCTCAATTTTCATTATTGGTATTTGCAACCCAAATATGGAAATGAGTTAGAATCCACAATGGATTTACAAGCTAAAATGTTGGATGGTTTTGAATTGAAAATATGCAATATGAACTTAACTAAATCAACCAATTCAAATGGAATATATTATTTAATGTCACTTTTCTCTTTAGTTCTTATTATACTTGTAATATAAATTTTGAAAATTTGAAATTCTCATAGAATAAGATAAGGCTATCCTTTCCCTTATCATGACTTTCTACTTAAAAATAAATGTGTGCATTAATTACTATTATGCCCCCTAAATATAAAAAATAGTATAGTATGCATGAATTTATTTCATGTCCCCATCTGTAAATGTAAAATTTGTAACTATATATATATGTAAACTTTGTATTTTTAATTTGAAGCTTGTGCACATATTCCCATGTATATACACCCAAAATGTATGAATCTATAATATTTTCCTTGATTTTAATGCATATGCATGGAATATTCCCCCATAATTTGTACCAACAACCAAATTTTGAAACATTTTGAATTCTCTAAAACTATATTCTGTACCAAAACTAATTTCTAATAATATAACCTTACTTTGTATAAAAATACAACATTGCCCCAGTTCTAAGGTTAGGGATGTGTCCTAAAAATAACTCATCTCAAAATAAAATTTATATTTAGAATGTGTATTAAAATAAAAATAATTAAATATCATAGCATATTTTAAAATATATGTATCATTCAAAGAATGCATGTTAAATATAAGGCAAGGCCTAAAGTGTAAAATCTAGATAAATTTATCAATGAAACTCATAGTAGTAGTTATAGTATAAGAAGCATGTGAAATATTTAATGCATGATATAGATAACATCACTTGTTAAACTAACAATATTAACAAGCACACAAACATAACAAGTGCAATTTCAATAAAATGCCATGGGTAAACACGTAAAGTACATAATAATGTCACACACTCAAATAATGATAGAGGCCAAAAATAATAAGGCCAAAGACCATACAAGTAATGGACATTAATATGTCTTAATAACACACAAGGGCCAAGGGATATATAATACACAAGCAAAGGCTATTATACTATATACAAGTAATAATATCAATGGAGCATAAAACTAGAAAATATAGTCTACAACATGTGTTATGTAATTTAATCATATCTTAGCTAATAATATATCCATGTCCACAATGTATTATAGATATTTTAGAAAGACATTTGTAAATGGTATATTCAACATAGTATAGGGGTTATAGAATGGTAACATGTATAAATAATATAACCTTCAGATAAGATATCCCTAATATGACATGGCCAATTGGTAATGGAAATTTCAACATCTAATTCCATGTAAAATTTATATTTCCTACATAACATTCATAAATATAAGTGAAATGCATGTGTGATAGAAAAATATTATGTTATCTACCAGTTATTGGATAAATAACATATAACAATGATGTAAAATAGATATATAATCATGTTTAAGTCCTGATTTTAAATTTTTAGAATATTTTAAATGTTTTTATATTTAATTCATATTTGAAGCTTGTTATACCTTCTTAGATTTTTTTAAAATAACAATAGAGACTACAAGAGAAAACATGGGTTTGAAAGTATAAGAAATGTAGTGAATCTAAATAATCTATAACATGTGTTGAGGTAAAGTATAAATTAAATATGATAGAAAGGCCATGTATGAGCAATATTCCTCCACTATATATGTGAGTTGTAGTTTAAATGCATCTGGGGGATAAAATAGGTATGTGGAGGAATGGTTGTACATATTTGTCTCATCAAATGTACACTTGTCATGGTATGTAACACATATGTATGAGAAATGTAGAGCATAAAGAAATATTTTTCCTAAAATAATATTGTTATTTAGATTACAACTGAGTATAATACCAATAAATTGGATATATTAAGGCTCTATTTGCTAAAAAAATTATTTGAATATGTAAAATATTATAGGTTAGTATCTTTAGGTTTAATATATTAGTGACAATCAATCTTAACTATTTTTGGTCAATATTATATGTGATGAAAAATGTAATCTGCTCTATTCAAACCATGAAACCATGTTGAATGGAAAATGGGATAGTATCCAATCACTAATTTGGATTGTTCAAATCATGAAAGTTAAAAAGAAGAGAAAATAATACAAAAATACATAAGGAAAAAAGGGTTATAAGATTAATCAAATCAAGAAACATGTATAAAATGTAGAATAAAAATAAGTCACATGTAATCAATGGATATGTATTGTAAACTATGTGGTTAACTAATCTTAGAAATCATTATACCATTTAGAAATTAAAAAATTCATAATATGGATCCCTATGAGTAAGTTAATTTTGTGTTGATACACCAATTGAGGTGGGATGTTGATATGTATATCATGAATCAAATAATGGAATGGCCACTTTTTTTTAGAAAGTAGAGGCATACCACCACTCATGTCCATGATCTACTAAATCCTTAATTGTATCATTGATTTAAAAATAATTAACTTGTTTGATTTTTTTCCATCACTATGATACCAATCCTCATGATTATCATAATCATAATAATAATCATCTTATTGGTATTGAAATTGTGATATGCCATTCTGATCATCTTTTACATCCATATATTAAAAACCAAATGTACCATATATTAAAAGTATCTTATTAGATTTTATTTCTCTTGAGTATGTTCATAATTATTAGAATATTAGATCTCATTCATAAGTGGATAATAATTAGGTATCACTTCTTTAATACTAGGAAGATAAATGGTTTCTTATTTGACTTCTTGATTTGGAGATGTAATCATAGCTTTGGCCATATTTTTTTCTTCTATGCATGTAGTATATAATATGTTTGGATCCTTATAAAACACATTTATACCATTAGTATTTTTATGAACATATTTATTTTGAACTTCATTTATGAGAAATCATATCTTAAAGATGACTTATTTCTTATCTTGATTTTCTGACAACCTTTTTTTTAGTAATTGATCTTTTAACAAATTTTCTTGATTTAATTTGTATAATATTTCTTGCTATAATTTTTCATTTTGTAACCTTTATTGTTCTAAATTTTCCCTTTGTGTTTTTTCCTTAGGATATGAAATCATAGTGTGAGTAGGTCATTTTATTCATTTATATATTATAAGATCATCACTATCAATTATAATTTGTATTTTATTCCTCAAAGCCCAACATCTATCTATATAATTCTAGTTAATTATATGATATGCACAATAGTATTTTTATTTTTTTATGGGATGAATAGGAGGTAATGTGGTTAACTTGTTTCAAATTATTTCCTTACAATATCACTTGAACTCTTATTTTCCTTATGTACACTTTTTAAATCACTAGTTGTAGATATATCATGTTTTGGCTTCCAATATTGTGTTGAATTATTTTGGGGCACAAAATATTTAGATGGATATTTATATATATGATTAAAATTATAATGTTTTAAATTATTTATATATGTGATCTTATATTTAAGTGATGTGATTCTTAAACTAAAATTATGATTTTCATTTTTCAACTCATCTATAGATGCTCTCATAGTGATTGTTTGATCTTGAAAGGCTTCACAAGAATAAACCTTAGGTAATTATGATTTAATATTCATACAAACACCATGTAGATGGTTTTTGTGAATTTTATGGGGATGATAAGGAACATGTTAACTTCCTCCATGACGCCATTGCCTACCTATTTGGTTGTTAACAACATGGACCATAGAATCTATTATAAGATATAGATGAATAATGGGAGAGAGATGGTAACTATTACAATTTTGAGGTATAAAAGGATAAAAAATGAAAGGATTCATGCATGCCCTTTATCATCTAGTAGTAATTGGTAAAATAACTAATTAAATTTTGAATTAATAATAATTGAGTAAGACTTGAGGCTTTTCCTTAGTTGTTTTTTTCTTAATGTTGTTATTTATTTGGGGAAAACAACATATAATGAAAATTAGGAAATATTGAAGCAAAAAATAAATAGTGTGCTCATCCATTATAACCATATATTAATTAAAAATTGAAAAAAAAAGTAACAAAAAACTAAAATTTATGTCTGATAAAAAGGAAAAAAATTGTGCATAGAGATTAGTAAATTCCCATTAAATATTATGTCAAAGAAAGTTATTTCAATTTTAAATATCAAATCTGAGGTCAAAAGAAAGTGATTTCAATGTCAAATATAGAATCCAAGGTCAAATAAAAAACATTTTAGTGTCATATGTTGAATCCAATGTGGAAATAAGGTTATTTTAGTGTCATATATTTAGGAATGTATCTAAACCCTAAGATAAAAAATTAATTAATGCTCGAATAAAATGTACAAATTCATCAATACATTTTATCATAATTTGGAATTAATTGGTTTTATCAACTCCAATTGAGATAGAGTTTTTTTATTGGTATTCATTTTTGACCAAAGCTATGAACTAGTATAAGACATAATTAGGGGCCTAGATCCCCAAGTGATCATCTACCACATGTACCATATATACCAATAATGGCCATAACCATCTTGAAAATACCAAAAATGGCCACAATCAACCCAAGAATACCAATGATGGCCACATCTAGCCTCAGAAACCATAGAGATATTTGAACCTAAGTGAGGCTTGAAACAACCAAGCCACTTTACCAACTCATCCACACCTCATTGGTGTAATTAAGATAAAGTTAATCAAAGGGTAGAATTTTTTTTAAATGACTTGTAATTATTTAATTGAAATAATCCCTAAAAATTACAAATAGGATAAGAAGACTTAGCTAATTATTACCCTTTAGGTTGACTATGTGCAATTGAAAGATGATTGTAAATGATCAACTCAAACCTAATCATGTGAATGTAAATGAAATAGTAATTGTCATTTTTATAGGTTAGAATCAACTAGAAAAAATCATGAGAAATTATCACTATTGACCCCTATCGGCCAATCTTGACTTGAGTTGGAAAACATATATTTATTGGTACAAACACTAATGCCTACTTGAAATATGAATGTATGTGGAAATATTACCTTTGCCTAAGTTTGGATGACCTTAAAATGGCTTCTTCAAGGTTGACATCTAATTATGGCTTATGATAGTTGAAACCTTAATTTTGGATTTAGTGTTCAAAACAATAGGATAAAACTAGTAAAATAAATTTAGATTGTAATAAATTAAAATCAAGCATATATCTAAATATAACTTATTGAAATAGTTATCTAATAAATAAATTTACGATTTATAAAAAGTAATTATGAGGTCAAGATAATTATAAATATTGTTTGATTGATTGATTGTAACTATGTTTTGATAGTGGAAACTCACTAAAATAAGGATTATGATTCATCCAAATATAGAATATACTTTCTATGTGTGTAGTGTCAATATAGTCAGGCATGGATAGGAAGATTAGTAGTAATACTTGGTGTTAATGTTATTATCTTGGATAATTTTATTTTTTTGTAACCATATAGTGTAGTTTTCTTGTTTAATATGTCTATGTTTATGAAATTAGTGACCCTTAATTAAATGCTTAACTTTAGAAATCATCTTCCTTCTCCTTGAAACCCTAGGTTCTCCTATGAAGGATGAAAACCCATCAAAAGTAAGGAAGTGTCATTGGGATAAGCTAACCCCAATCACCTCCATTCATGATTAACCATTACGTATGTGTATAATAATCTAAAGAGGGAATTCAAGTTTCACGTAGTGTGAATATGGAATTATCTTTCACTATATGGTTTTGATATTGAAAATTTTCACTTATGACCTGGCTTAATGTTGTTCAGACTTGGATAATGACTATTCCTATTATTTGATTTATCATTTTATAAGAATAGGGTAGACTTTCTCAATGTGCATTAGTGTATAGATTCCTTGATAAATAAGTGTCAAGTGAGTAAAAAGTGTGGTTTTTATTTATATTTATATTATGTGATTTCCCATGCCATTGACATGATATGTAATTGGGATGAACTATGATAAGGGTTTAATTTTTAAAAATAGTTGTTGCTAGGTGAAGGATGGTAATGTCAACCTGAGGATAATAACATTAAATTTCATGTCTAAGTGTGAAGTTACTCTCTAAGATATAGGAATGAAATTATGATGATGTATTAATATCTTAATACTACATTTTTTTTTTGTCATGGATTTGAGTTTTACTTTAGGTGATTTATAGAAACTTAGAGTGGATTGGGATCATAAATAACACTTAGGTGTGTGGTAATGGTGAGTGAGGATTGTTTGGAGATACAAAAATCATGTAGGATAAGTTTAGGTCAAGATTGGAATTGTAAGTGTAAAATACCATGGTTTAGTGTCTACAAGTTCCCCTTTTTGTTTTAGTGTTACAATGCTATGAAAATACTAGAGTAAAAGGATAAATATATACCTGAGTGTGTAAAACACACTTTATCTTTTAGATAAGGATCTAAATGTGAAATCATCCCCAATAAAAACTTGTAATGAAAATGTAGTAGTCATTTTCCATATTTGAAATATAAAATCTAAATTATACTTGAAACTTGAAAGAGTAAAAAAGGAATAAACTTGTATGTGACTAAACCATGTTTCCATGTAACCTATTGGAGATGATGCTTATTTATTCAAGGATTGGAGAATTATGATTAATTATTTAAACAAATGGAAAATAGGAGTGAATGTGTCCCAAATTTATATAACTATGTAATCCTTTAGTTGGGAATATAAATTTCCCAACCCTCATGAATGTAGAGTAGTTCTAAGATTATTGAGTGCCATTGAACCTCAACTATACTAACTCAAAAACTTAATCTTTAACCTTAAGATGGTAAAGTAGGAACCACATAATAGTTTGATATAGAAAATTTCCATGGTTTCTAATGTCATTGAACCTCAAATTATATTACTTCAAAAATCATGAATTAACCATTGTAGATGGACTTAAAAATTCAAGTTTGCCCACTACCTAGTGATGAATATGGAAACTAACTTAATCTAACCTTATAAACCTTCCTTTTTGACCATATATCTAACATATTTATTCTTGAAGAGAGTTTACTTTCTATCATTTACATTCATGTAAAGTGTGTTTCCCTATATGCAACTATTGACTATTTTGACCAAAAGTCAAAATAGGTCAACACCATATAGTCCAAAACTTGTACAGGGGTCTATTATAATGTAATAAGGTGTTTAATGATCTTATTTGATGACATTTAATGAGTTATTATACTTTATCATAGTACAAGTTAGTCTAAGGTCATTTTATGTCACTTAGGGGTCACCTTTGAGTCATTAACAAAGGTGATATAGTTTTATTAGGTATAAAAGTGTTAATAATTATATTTAAATGTCTAATATGTTATTTCATATTATTCATGTCATTAATAACTAAAAAACTTTTAGGTCCCTAACTAAAATCAAGAAAATAAGTGAAAAAGAGGAGGTTTTGGTAGTTGTACAGCCTATAGAAGAGAATGACACATGTGGAAATATTTTTTTAATGTCTCTTAAACTTCAATTAACTCATTTAAACTCTTGATTAAATTTTGAGTGCTAAAAAATGGTTGAAAACCATTATTTTCCTTCATCGCTCCATTAGACATAAAATACTAGTCAATAGGTCTTCTAATGGTATGACCACTAGGAGAAGTTTCAGGTCAAATGATATTGGTGGTAGATAGTACACTTGGCCTGATTAAAATTAATAGTAAGAGTTGGAATAATTATTATTTTATTATTTATGAACAATTCTTAATAAGTTTACTATCTCATTTTGCTTGTTAATCCCCACACCATGTAGGCTTTATTCTTATTTAATCCTATCTGTATAATCTATGGATATCCTTATTTCATGGTTTACATCCTTATTTTCATGTTTAGAGGTGATATGATCAGTTAAAACCTATTAATTTATAGGTTGAGTGCTCTATTGCTAGGTTACATACATGATCTTCAACTATAGAGGTTTTCAATCCTTGTAGTGGTTTCAAGTTGAGGCATATTGATGTTTCATGTTTCTCATAGGTCATGTAAATCACATTATATTTCAATATTAGTCTCAAAGGAAATCATATATGGATGTAATCAAGAAGGACCAATATAGTTAACTTTTTGCATGGTTGTCATACACAGTCAGTTGAGTGAGGTGTGTGAGGTCCTGAGCACATTCATGAAGATGAAATGCAAAGTATTAATAGGTGTTGAACATAATTTTTAATTTTAGGAAACTAAACTAAGATCTAAAATTCTATATGATGGACTATGATAGTCAATTAAATTACAAACACAATCTTACACCATTAATGTGCACTTATAGGTTCCCTCAAGGAGGCTAATAATATTAGAATAAGGAATTTGACTAGTTTCAAGTCCCTCATGGTGGAAAGGATTAATTTTAAGACCTTTAATATTTATAGGACTGATAATAGTCCCACATTATATTCACAATGCCCATATCTCATCCTCACTGACCTATATACTACATGTTCACCTTCAAGGGGCTCTCACAAAGACCTGAGAATGTTTTATGGAGGTGTGTGAACATGTTTTGAGACCTTCCTTAATGTAATTTTATGTTTAAGGTGACATAAAAATAATGGTGAATATATAAATTAGAAAGAAGACTTGAGGAGTCATATACATATATAGATAATGAGTTTTAGGGACTTGTTTCCTTAAAAACTCTGAAATAGAGCCTTATACACTTTTGATGCTATCATGTAATGAGGTGACATGGAGTCTAGTTGAGTTTTAATGCCTCCATATTTTATCATTAATTTAGGGGTAACACATTGAACAATAAATTGAGGTTTTAATCAAAGGATTTTAATGTTAGGAGGCTCCCAATTCATCCTCATTGACCTGTATACTACATGTTCACCTTCAAGGGGCTCTCACAAAGACCTGAGAATGTTTTATGGAGGTGTGTGAACATGTTTTGAGACCTTCCTTAATGTAATTTTATGTTTAAGGTGACATAAAAATCATGGTGAATATATAAATTATCAAGAAGACTTGAGGAGTCATATACATATATAGATAATGAGTTTTAGGGACTTGTTTCCTTAAAAACTCTGAAATAGAGCCTTATACACTTTTGATGCTATCATGTAATGAGGTGACATGGAGTCTAGTTGAGTTTTAATGCCTCCATATTTTATCATTAATTTAGGGGTAACACCTTGAAAAATAAATTGAGCATTTAATCAAAGGATTTTAATGTTAGGAGGCTCCCAATTCATGTATTTTATCACTACAGAAGGTTAGTATTCTCTGTAGTATCTTGAGATTTCAAGTGACCTTATAGTCTAAGGTGGCCTAATAGAAGTATATCACCATGTCATGTGATCCTAATGAGGTGAGAGGAACACTAAGTAATCAAAATAACATTAAAATGGGTGTAAGTACAAATTATCAACTTGTATCACCACATACAGGTGTGTTTTTCCCTAAAAAAGCTCACTTATAGTCTGACTATGAGTACTTATTAGATTCATGGTTTTAACTAAGAGATGAACCCATAAAAAAATAAGAAATTATAATGTGGATTTTTTTCCAAGATTCAAAATATATTCCATGAGGTGTATCATAGTTTTAAAGGTTGTAAGTCATATAGGGGATCCCTTTTTGCTTCAGGGATGGTTACCTATGTCAATTGTAGGGTGATAGTGTACTAACATGTGAATGTCTAGTCTTATCATAGGTCTTTGTACATGATGAGACAAGTTTAAGTGAGTTTTAATGGATAATAAAGGAATTAAATATGGTTTTAAGGTAGTGCATAAGTTCTAATATGTATATTTCACCTACAAGATCACTTTCTGAGTAAGAAAACACAACCGTAGTTAACCTGCAACTAAGCTTGGCAAAGTGTAGCATATGAAATGAGATCTAATAAAGTGTTGAAATAAATGATAGGAATTTCATATTGGTGATATTAATTTCATGAGACTCTCATATAATGTAAACATGGCATGGAAGGGTTTTTAAGAATAACCTATAGTCAACATAAAAAATCCTACACATAGTTAGTTCTACAAAAGTCTATTTTGAATTTTGGGATGTTTAGGAAACCTGTTGATGAGAGACAACCCTAAATTTTTTTGCATAGGGTCATCTTCACTTAAATAATCTTCCCATACCTTTTTTTCCTAAGTAAATAAGGGAATTACCCTCTATTCTATCTTAGATAAAGGGCACTCCCAAAGAGCTAAACCCTATAGGTTTAGTAGGTCAATGATATGAAGGTGAAATTGAAATTATGAAAACCTTGAAAAATGGTATGGTGAGTTGATATATAAATTAAAAATAATTATGAAGGTCTCACAGGTGTTAGAAACCAAGCATAGTAGCCCAAACTTGTAAAGGCATAGAAAGACCTATTAGGCCTTGACTAGACCTAATGCCTACAAGGGGTGTAGATTCACTTTTGACACTAAAGGAGAATTAAAATTAATGGTAAAATATTAATTGGGAGTTATAAGGTGATTTTGAGCCTTTGGTCTACAAAAAAGTCACATGGAGGTCATTTCTTGGCTTAAAATCATGACAGGGTATGTAGAATGCCTTGAAGAGTTTGAGAAGCTGATTTTAGAAGCTCATATATGTATGGATGCCTAAAATGGGATCCTAAGGAGATATGGTATGTTATATAAGGTATTTAAAAATGTTTTAGTGAAATTTATTTAGGTTTTGGATGTTATAACTTTATTAATAATCCTTAAGAGGTAGAATTACTACAACCCTCTAAAACCTTTGATAAGGACCCAATGGGAAAGATGAAAAATGGAAGGCATATAAGAGGGATAGTTTGACCTAGAAAATGATTGAAACCTGGAGAATAATCACTAGGGCTCCTTCCTATCAATTTATATTCTACCCTACTTGTATGGAAAGGGTGCAAAATAGATTTTATTGATAGTTTTTGATGTTTTGTAGGTACATAAGGGTTTAAGGAGATTAGGATCACTTTGGTAGAGATATTAGGACATATCATAACTAATAATATCCATTTATTTCTTTATGAGAGTTCACAATTACCTTTGATAACACCTTCATTTTAGCCAATCCAAATTGGCATAGTAAATAAAGAGTGATCACCTAGTGAGAAGGTGATAACTTAAATTGGGAAAAATTTTAAGGTTTTCATTATGAATATAAAGGTATAAGGAATCTTGAAAATTTTCACATCACCCTCTATATGGAATGGTTTGAGAAACTTAAACACACCTTGGTGTCAAGTGTGAGAGGTGAGTGAAATAAGGGTGATTATGATGATAGGCAGTAAGAACACTTGTCTAGAAGAATATTGATGATAAGGAAAAAATAAAATTCATGTTGGATCATATTTATAACCCATTTTTCATAGTATAATGATCTCATCTATCCCCAGTCTACTATAGAGCACTCAAGAGAATCCAATGATGAGGGCAATTTTAGGAAGATAGTTAAGAGACTTTTATGCTACATTTGAGGAATTTCATTCCATTGAGGAAAAAATTTCCAAGTTTACCTTGCATGTTTGTCTTATAATTAATTAATTTATATGTGTAACTCCTCTCAGCTTTACAAGTGTTTTTGTGACTCTTGGACATCATTCATATTTCTCCTCTCTCACATTTTATAAGTACTAGCCATTTTGGCTCTTTTCTCATAATTCCATACCATGTGTGGCAAATCCTTGTTGGTTTTATGTTTTAATTTGCCTTTGACTAATAAAAAAATCTAGTTTTTAGTTCACAAACATCTTTTCTAAGTGTGAAAAGTGATGAATGGTGAAGTCTAGTGATTTTATCCTTGATTTTCCTTATCCTTTCATGTCTTGTGCAAGAATTTCTCATTATAAAAAGTCATATAGAGTTTAGATAGCATGTTGAACTCACTTAAAGTGTGTAAGTGTCCTTATATTTAGTAATATGATCTCTGATCTATTTACCTTGAGTTGTCTCATGCATATCACCTCTATATTAAAATACTTACGTTAAAACATCTTAGGAATTTGAAGCTAGTTTGAAGGACTTATTTCTTAGTAAAATAAGTATGATATCATAGTGTATATATTCATGTTTTATCACCTCCTTAGATTATCTTTATTCCATGCATACATATACCCCTTTTCCCATAAGCAATCAATTAGTATAAGTGATAAGCACTTTAAGATAAATTCAGGGAGCTAGCCCTTAAACCTAGAGGTCTACTTCTAATATAGTTAAACCCACATACCTAGAAGTATTATAATGTTTCCCAAATCTTAGAGTAGGAATAAACAACCTTTTATAGGGTGTAAGATTTGGTGACAACAAAAACCATTAGTACCTTAGTTTTTTGAATTATTTCATGTCATATATACAAATTCGATACCTTACCAAAGTATATGGTCCCTAGTTTGAAAATTGAATGAGGAAGTATTTTAAATAAACCAAGTGGTTACCCCTCTAGAGTTCATATGTTAGGTGATTTAATAATTTTGGGAATATTGGTGTATTATTCCTAATTTAGTTAAAGGGTCTGATTAGTAAAATTAGTAAATAAATACATAATAATTAAGCTAATGATTTGTGTAAATTAATTACAATTTGAACTTTTCTAAAAATAGTAATAAGGAGAAGAAAATAAAATATAACTAGAAACTAATTGATCTGAATGAGATAAAGGGTGGAATTCACTATGCAGGACTGGGACACTATCACAAACTTAAATCTAAAATTCATTTTGTGGTTAGATAAGAGCACCAAAACTATACAAGAGTGGTACCAATGCTATAGTCCACATTTACCATTATTGCCCTGAAGATATGATCTTTTTGGGTTTCTAGTTCTTACTAGATACACTATATCTAAAATAAGAATGTATAAAGCTAGGTAAGAGAGAGAGGAAGAGCAAAGAATGAATACATATCATTGGGTACACAAACCAATACAAAAATTATTGTGATACTAAGTGATTCTGAGTAATGTTGGATGATGTTGTACTAAGAGTAATATAAAAATAGGAAATGAGTACTCAATTCATCAAGATTGGATCAAGAAAGCAAAGGCTATCCCTTTAGCTCCATCATCACCCACTAAATAAATCTAGATGATCATGCATGTGTTGATTAATGTTTGTACTATGTTTCCAATCCATCTAAATAGGATGCTCAAGAATACAAAGGCTAGCTATTATTTTAGCTTCATCATCACCCCATGAAGTGAAGCTATGAACTAATACCAGTATGAAATATGTGTCATGTAAGATGGATCTTAAAGCCCATTAATGTACTATGATATAATAATGTTGGTATGGGTAAATAAATGTATGCTATAAATTAGGCCACTCTTGGCCACTTTGAGAGATGAAGATTAGGCTTGTATGAAAACCACTCTGAACTAGTGCATTAGGCTTGTATGAAATCCACTTAGGAACTTAGGAACTTGAAAACATGGGAATGTGGAAGTTAGGCTTGTATGAAATCCATTCCAAAATGATGCCAACAACCTATATATGGAATAAGGCATATAATTATTGAGAATTCCTAAGTAATGCTAAACTAAAAAAAAAACAAAAAACAAATGTGTCGTGTACATTGCCCCAAATCACTAGTGTTTAAAACATGGATTTTGATCTGGAAGTCATATCAACTACCATGTCTAAAACTAGAAGTGGGAGCCATCATGCCATGTATGATTCCCCCTATATCTAGATTCTCTAAGTAAAAGTGTGTTATTAGATCAATAAGGGCATGCCTAGATATATATAATAATGTAATAACATATGCAATGTAATGAACTAGAAATAAAAGTATGATTAGTTGTTAGTTGGAGGGATGGAACATGATGTCCATCATAGCATCCAAGAAATCAAGATAAATGCATGATGTAGATTATGGCATTACAAACAATGAGAATCAAACAAGTAAAAAACACACAAGGCAAGAAGAAAGAAGCATACAAGGGTGGCCAAGGTGCCACACAAGAAATGGACATGGGCACATGTTACTCAAATTTGAAATCAAGCATACAAGGCATATTTAAATGTCATATACATATATAATTGAATTAATTAAGGGTTGGCATGAAGGCCACAATCATATAAAAGAGTACAAGCAAAGGACATTGGCAAATGTCCTAAGTCACATATAAAAGGAAATCAAGCATTGATAAATGCAATCATATTTAGCTATGCAAAGAAAGAAAGGAAATCATGTAATAATTGGAAATACAATCACATATAACTAATCAAAGCAAGAGGGAAAGTATGCAAGACATGTTAGTACAAGATTAGGTATATGTTAAGAAATACACAAGTGTTATATACTAGTGAGTGTTGATAGAGTAATTTGTGTAAGTTAGTAATTAATGTACATTGACATGATAACTAGAATGTGTGGTGTAATAATAACATAACTTGGATGGTGTAGTCATATAGAAGATGCCCCCAGTCTGTATGTATAATAATTTATGTCTCAATATAGAAGTAGGATGCCCCCTCAATGGGTAGAGTGAATCAATCAAAGATCTAGATGTCCTTGTACACACTCAAAAGAGATCAAGTGAATCATGGTAATGTAGATAAATTGAAAAATAATAGCATAGAATAGTAGATGCAATTCTAGCATGATAGTAGAAATGTAAATCATGGATGATGCATACAATCAAAATTTTTTTGGTGTTTTTGAATTGTTTGCATGTTTTTGTATTTTGAACTATTTTAATGTTTTTGAATTTTTGAAAAGTTTGAATGTTTTTTATTTTTGAAATGTTTATGAAATATTTAAAAGCAATCATACAATACTATGTACAATAAATACTAAGAAACTATGTACAAATATTGGAAAAATAAAGTTATATATAAGCATATGAATAAAGCAATATATAGATGATGACATAAAAGATTAGGATGGAGGGGATAAAGGGTCCAAGGATGGAGCTATATTAGGATGGAGATGGAGGAAGGGATCATGAGCATCATCAAAAGCCTCAAAATCATTATCATAAGTATCATCATATGATATAGAAGTTGTGTACATGGTGTCATCCTAGCAGAGGTGAAATGAAGGTTGATCTAGTGGTGGAAATGTTGATTCTTCTTTAAGACATTTAGTTTTGGTAGTAGATTGCTTCAGTTGAAGTGTAAAATCTAGTATTGGTGGTGTTGTAATCTGAGTAATAGCCTAAACCTATAGTTTATCTAGTCTCTACTATAAATATATCTATGAGTTTGTATCATAGCTTGTGATCCTATGAAAAAGACAAAATGGGTGACCATCCTATTGCGATAATTTACTAATAGATCTATGTCATATTTTAGGTAATGTGATTAATCCATGATCAAGTAACATATATAAAATAATTTGTGTTTGATGTTGTGTGATTTTTTCTTGAATGTGAATGACTAGATATATATCCATAGAAGTAACCATGTGAACTATATGTGCCAATTGATCTATCTGTGGATACAAATGTGGAGTATATCCTGAGAGTGTATGACAAGATGGTAAGAGTGATGTAGGATGTCTAATGAGAGATTTAGAGTCATCTCATTACTCTCTTAGGCTAATTAGTGTGAAGCTCAACACATAAAAATAATCATCTATGAGTGTGGGTGTCGTATCATCATCTGAAGAAGCCTAGGAATTTGTATTAACATCATGTACATATGGTAACCTGGAATTTACCACAAGGGGTAACTATGATATGGGAATTTTAGAAACTATAGTAGAAGAAGACAATGGTGTTATGAGGGTGTCTATAACTAATGTAGTAGCTATATCTATAGAATCAGGTGGTATTATTAAAACTATTATTGGTGAATGTATAACTATAATAGGTGTAGGAATCATGACTGGTGGAGTAGCTAGAATAGTTGAAGCTACTATGACTAGCTAAATATCTAGAGTTGAGGGCATAACTATAAGTATAAGAGTGAGAGAAGTGATAGTCTCTCCAACCTCATATGTATGTATCTAGTCAAGAGAAATGCAATGAGGTGGTTGTTGAACTATGATATGAGGTGTCCCATCTGGCAAAATAGTCAAAGATGTTGTTATAGTTTGATAATAATTGAATGGCTAGTTATCTACTGGACATGTGTATAGGTATCCTTCAAGGAGAAACTTAACACATTAATGAAGAGTATAAGGAACTAACCCCATAGTGTGTATCCAAGGTCATTCTAGTAAAATATTATAATGAAGAGGACCTGGTATGACCTATAAGTTTGTGGAGAGAGGTTTAGGTCCGAACCATGATGTCCAAAGTAATGGTTCCCAATGTCTACCATGGTATATCATCAAATCTTCAAATTTTCTTATATGTTTTTTCATGGAGGTCATGTCTACACCCATGTCTGTAAGAATGTAATATTGTATATATTAAGTCAAGAACCACTATCAACTATAACTCTTTTAACAACACTAGTTTTAACTTGGGCTTATATGAATAGTGGTAAGTTTTGATCAATTATTATCTAAGATGGCATGTCATCATGATCAAAAGTGATAGCATCTTCTATAGTTTTTAGCATGTTAACCACTGATTAAAAATAAGAAGGTTCTAAATCAATGGGCATAGAAGTCTTAGTGAATGCCTGATAAAGAAGGTACTTGAATACAATGGTTTTTTGAAGTAGTTCTAACATTGAAATCTTAGCTAGAGTGTTTCTCAATTGATCAACAATATCATATGCCTTGTGTAGATCTACTTATGTGGGTGGGTTGGGAATGGGATGTGAAGGAATAAGAGGGTGGTCGGGTTCTTGATTACATGGAGGAGGTATGGTGTCACATTGAGTAACACAATATCTAATATTTATATAGGGCTAGTAGTAGCTACAAGAGGAAAGTGAAGATAATCGATAGGTCAAGGCGGTAAATGTACAAAGGGTATCAACTAGGCTCTTTGGCGATGGGTAGTCACCTGGGGAAGAGAAAAATGGACCATGCAACATGAATTGACACAGGTTAGAAGCTCTAAGGGAGGTGATGAAATATATATCTTAACATGTTTAATAAGAGCCTTATTAACATCATCACATATAATGAAAAATAAACATGAAATGCAAAGAATGAGGCTTTGTACTAACATATGATAAACTTCATCATTCATATACATGATACAATAAATGATGGTCTTCTTCTTATTTGCAAGACATGTAAGAAAAAATTGTAAATATGTGAGATCCATTTTTAAAATATGATTTTAGAATGGAAGGTGATATTTCAACAATAATAGGACCTAGTGTATGCAACTAGGGTTTGAAAAATGATTTATTTGAAATATTTACTATGAAAGTTTGAAATTGAAAGTGAATTTTTGAGTTATATATGCAAGTAAAAAATCAAAAATATATTGGAAAATTTTTATTTAAAGAGACCTAGTAGATACAACTAGGGTTTTGATTTTTTTTTTTTAAATTACTATTGAATTTTGAAATTTGAATGGATTTTTTTATTTTAATATGCTAGTAAATTTTCAAAAAATTATGCAAAAATTACTGGAAAAATATTGGGACCTAGTATGGATAACTAGGGTTTGAAATAAAATTATTTTAAAATTACTATGAAATTTTAAAATTTAATGCTAATTTTTAATATTATTATGCAGGTAAAAAATTGAAAAATATAGGAAATTTACCCTAGGGTTTATAGGGTTTCTATGCACAAGCAAAGTAAGTCATGTTCACCAAATGGTTTAACAATTTTATGAATATTGGTGTATTATTCATAATTTAGTTAAAGGTTATAAGTAATAAAATTAGTAAATAAATAGATAATAATTAAAATACTAATTTGTGTAATTTAATTGCAATTTAAACTTTTATAAACATAGTATTAAGGAGAATAAAATAAAACTTAGCTAGAAACTAATTGATTTGACTGAGACATAGGTTGGAATTCATTGTGTAAGATTGGGACATTATCATAAACTAAGATTTGAACTTCATTTTATGATTAGATAGGATCACCAGAACTAGACAGAAGTATCATTGGTGTTATAGTCCACCTT
The DNA here is from genome assembly GCA_037957365.1 of Torreya grandis. Lineage (NCBI taxonomy): Eukaryota > Viridiplantae > Streptophyta > Pinopsida > Cupressales > Taxaceae > Torreya > Torreya grandis. The sequence goes on from JARHVA010008317.1 coordinate 395,141, forward strand.
TGCCATTGTTATCCTAAGGATCTAAGCTTTCTAAGTTTTATTCGTCAGGTCTGTGTGACCCTATCCATGAAGTTTTGGTAGTTATAAGTCTATATATATCCTTATAGAGAATATTTTATCTTAAAACCCTATCTTCCATTATGCTATGACTAATTTTGAACAAGAGATGGGGGGTTTGTGCGTGTAAGATTCACTAGATGTGGATCCACACCCCTTGTGTGGGCACACTACCTACATACCAATACTCTGAAGAAGGATAAATCCATATGTAGTTCTCCCACTTGATGTGCTTTGTGAAACTATGTGTATAAAGATGTAGAATGTTAAACTAGATGTGCTTGAGGTGGCTAGGGACTAGTGTAAGGATTTGAATAATCTTGTAAGTGTGTTGGCTAACTGTATGCAGAGAATATGAAAGATTGCTTGAGTATTCTTGCTTGTATTTTTTCTTGCTTAGTGATAATTGCCAACCCTTTCCAAATTATCTTTGAATGGGATTTTATAGGGATCTATTAGTCATGCATTGAATGTACTCACATTATCCTGACAAGGAGAAGGATGGGGAATTAGAATAAATTGATCATTAGGGATAGAAATGGACTTGGACAATAGTGCAAAAAATAGATAAGATTGATTCTAGCACTATAGTCCTAGTGTGGTGCTATTGTCCTAAGAAAATAGGACCTAGGGGATAGTTTATCATGGAAAGAGTGGTTTGGCTCAACTAGGATCAATATGGAAGGCTACAAATGATTGGGAATTAGTGACAAGATGCTTATAAGGGTCATAAGAGCAAACAAGAGGTACCTAAGGGTTGGTATCCCTAGCCACACTCAAGTTAACAATTCTCACATTTGATATGCCTACATCAGGTTGTACGTGACAATGCATCAAGTTTAATTAGGGAGTTTAGTTTTCTTTTCATTTTAGCACTATTTTTGGGGAAATTTTCAATCATTTGAGTATTCAAAGGTTGGGTAAGATTTATTAATTTATTAGATAAATATTGCCTAATTTCATAGATTAATATTCCTTAATTTCATAGAAGTTAATATTTCTCACTTTTTAGCATAACAATTATCGCTTTGTAGCATAAAATTTCTCTCTTCTAGCATTAAATTTATCACATTATAGAAATGAATTATTGATTTCAAGAGTTAATTTATTTATATCTAACGTATACTTTGAATTTATATAAATTAAAATTTTCAAAATAGATAAATCACTTTTATACTAAACCTACATAGGGCAAGGCAAAAAACAAAAAATAAAATGGAAGTGTTTGTATGCAACGTGAAGGAAATTGCATGGCAATAGTATCATATAAAATAATAATCTTATCTAAGGAATACTATATTGGGTAACCACCTACAATTTTATATATATATATATATATATATATATATATATATATATATATATATATATATATATATATATATATATATATATATATCACCTACAATAATAGAGATATCATATTTAGAAACTAAAATGAGAACTATAATCACTATTTATTTGAAGTAGGAGCAACAATAAAGAATTTTTTGGATGGACTAGTGAAGCAATCTAAGAATAAATAATAAAATGATACTCAAACCCCTAAGAAGGATGTGTTTTCATGATCCTAAAGAGTGTCTATTTGTATTACATCTTATTTAATCCATATCAAGCAACACCTATTTTTTACTATTAGTTATGATTTTGGTTCATGTATAATAGATGGACATATTATGGTGTATTAGTTTACTTAGTGTTGAGGTCAACATACCCCCATTTTAGAAAATAAGGAGCCTTGTTTCAAAATTTGTTAATTTGTACTACAGTTGAAATTTTAACCTAATTAGAGTATATTATTTGAACAATCATGTGTTGATCTAATTTACATGGGTCTATTAGAGCATAATCTTCATTTGACTTCATTTAATATAACTAATGTTGACTTTTATATTCCCATGTTTTAGGTTTAATAAAATCCCTTTTGGATAAATATTGTTCAAGGTTTTGTGCTTTGATGATTTATTGACCCTTTGATTAATAATTTTTGTCCTTAATTTTCTAAATTAAGTCTATGGTTAAACAACATTAAAAAAACATTAGTCTAAAAGTGCTTTAGCCTAGGTCTTTTTGAAATGAGATTTGAATTTGAGTGGGATCAATTTAACACATAAAACACTTTATTATAATCTTATGTTTAAACTTTACCTAATTACTAATCATATTTACTAATACCTCTAAGAAATTAATATAAAAAAATTTAAGCTAGGTTTTTTTCCTAAGCTTCTATATGTTTCCCAAGACCTAAATTAACTTTCATTTCCTATAGCAATGGACTAATGTGAAGGCACCATGTGGTGAGATATTAGAGCTCAAAAACTAGATCAATGACCTGTGGGAAATTTTTAAAGTCAATAAAGTCCAAACTAAGATTGATGGTGTGCATTTGTTTATGCATCAAATATTTAATGGTGTGGGGTAGAGTTAATAAAGTCAATAGATCTACAAAGGGATATAATAATTCCAAGTGGTAGCATCTATAGAAACCTAGATGATAGATCAATTATCTACAGACCTCTTCCCCAACTCATAATTCAAAAAACCAAGAGCTTGAGATCCTTCCAAGTGGTACACCCATGTTTAATCATACCAAAATTACTTTATCATATTAAAACATTGTCCTAAGGTTTTTCAACCATTTTTATTAACACCAATAAAACCTTAAGGTAAAATTTATATCCTAAGTTTTTTTCTAGGGACCTTATTAATTCCTTTTTTACTCACAAGAATGGACAAACCTAAAGGCAACAGGTTTCAAGATCTCAGGGCTTGAAAAGGAGATCAACAACCCACATGTCAAGTTAAAAGGTTAATAAGTCAAGGAAAGGATCCAATGGAATTTTTTTTATCATTATGAGATGATCTAATTACATCAGATCAAAGCTAAAATGTTAAAGGTTCTAAGATCACCATGAGAGTGACAAGTGTCACCATCTTGGTGGGCTTCTTGATGATCCAACAGAAAGCATAAAATTCAAGAGCCCCAAGATAAGAGAGGATTCACTTAGTGGCATGATCTCTGAGCTCAATGATAAGATCCGATGGATTGTAAAAACTAAAGTGAGGATGATCTAATGATGTGAAGTGAGAGTTGATAATTCAAAATATCTTAGAGTAAGAGAGAAGATTCCACATGGCATGATAGTGCCCAAATGATGAAAAGAGCTTGGATCTCACAAAATTCTACCATGTGGCATAATCTTGTGAGATAAAAGATGAATATCAATGGATCATAATGAAATATAATGCTAAAGGACTCAAAAATAGATCAATGGTGCAAATTAGATCTATCTTGAGAGAGCATGAGGTATGAACACATGTCCAAAGGAAACATCAATCATGTTGTTTAATCAAATGGATAGATTAGCATGCATATTACCACATAGATATGACATGTTGGATTAAAAGGTCTTATGGACTTGAAAGTACTTGAATTATAATTATCCTAGACTAGTGAAGATCAAAAATATGAACAAATATGTCTTAGACTTAATTTGGTCAATGAATGAGAGGCTGAAAGTACAAAAGAGTCTCAAAGTCAATTGAGTTGACATAGTATTTTATTCTAAATCAAAAGACCATATAAATCATTTCAAAGGAATATTCTATTATAAAAAGGCATGTGAAACATGTAATGTATAATTATGTTAGGTTAGTCATAATTAAATAGGGTCATGATTTTTATTAGTATTTGTAAAGGTTTACTTGTCTATGACACTTGTCCAATTGCATGTTGACACTCATCCAATTACTTGTTGAGAAGGAATGATTGGCATATCTCATGAATTGTCTATATAAATATAATAGTAAAAATGGGATTTCTTAGATCCAAAATTACTTTGTAAACTTGGATCAAGAATTACAAGAAAGTAATTCTTCAAAGTTTGTCCAATATTTCTCTGTGTGTTTGTTATCATGGCTACTTCCTCAGTTTTCTAGTTTGATGTTCAGATTTGAATGGTTTTCATGAATTATAGATGTGATAATATGAATGAAAATTTGTTAACTTGTGCTTATGATAGGTTTATTGAAGGATTATAGATTTAGTTAATTTCCTTTGCTTTGATTACAGATGTGTTAATGTTATTTGTTTATAGAAGTAAATCTTCAAATTAAATCTAGTTTCTCATTTGCATTATCTCATTTTTCCTTAGACACTCATCTAGTATGTATTAGGATCTATGTTTATGCAATTTCACACTATATATTGGTTAAATGCATGTTTGGATGAAATTTAAACTTTGTCATAATGTCTAGGTTGAAGATCAAAAACACCTTCTTTCTAACTTACCCTCATTTTTGCTCCTTTTTTAATAGATCACTTTAGTTTAGCTTGTCATTGTAAATATCCATTTTAGCTTAGGGTTTAGACTTTAGGTTTTATAAATCATTCATTGGATTTATTTTAGATTACTTTCATCTTCACAAAGTTTTAGGACCACAGTTTCTTCCAACAACCATTCACATGTTCCTTTTGTGAAACAGTCATTTAGCTTGGCCACTTCTCCACCATAGATCTTATGAAGATCACAACCAGTAACTCATGCAATGGATTATTTGGATCCATACATGAGAAGTGTTTCTTAAACACTATATGAACCTAATGATACATTTAGGTGTATCAATAGGGGAAAATTTGGCATGAGATGGAGGGGCTTTAACTAAATCTTTGTGAATTTGTAATATCTTTGCTAAGTTTAGTGAATTTTGTTCAAAGATCAGTTGATCCTTTGCATATTTGTGTTATTCTTAGCTTAATTATGTAAAGATAACTAATATTCATGGTTTCACACCAATCTTTAGGCTTATTTAAATAAAGATTACTATTCTTTAAAAATTTATATGAAAATTTGTAAAGGTTGATTAAGCTTCGTTAAGGATCCATTTGTCTTTGCAAATATTTGGTTTCTATGTTATATTTTGAATAGGATTTGTATTTGGAACAACCACAAGTAATATCTTCATCAAGGTATGGCATGGTTAGGTAGATATTCTATCAATGTGCCTGTTTAGGTACATGATTTTCCTCAAAATCTTGAAAGGTATTTATATGTGGTGTTTAGTAGATGAGGATTCCATGGAACCAATATAGATATCTGATGTACTGGTATCTCAAGTATTGGTTTCCTAGTAAAGGGGATTATTTGTTGCTTACCCTTTTATGGTGGATTAGCCTTAGTAGGTTTTATAATTAAGTGTCTAATTATACATTTATCTTATTCAAGAGGATGCTCATATAAAACTCTAAAAACTTTAATTACCTAATTGGTATGAATGTATTTAACACACCCATGCACTATAAAAAGTACTAATCAAAGGGTATGTATCCAAGATCATCCAAATAACATATCAAAGACACCCATGGAAGGTATAACTAAAAAGGTAGTAACCACTTGTATAGGATCAACTTATAAAGGTAAATCAATCTCACCAACTACCTACTATGAGATCCCATTGAATGCTCTAAATGATCTAGTATAAGGGTTTAAATCATGATTAGTATAACCCAAGTGCATAATTAATTTCATGGTACAAATTTTCTCACTTGCACCAATATAAATCATAACACTACATATAGGTTGTTTATAAATGTATGCTTAAATGACTAAAGAATGAAGATCTGAATCATCACCCTTAATATCATTATCATCAAAAGAAATATAATTTCTATGAACCATAGGAGGTATATATCATGTATATGTACCAATAATACCATCTAATGGGTGCCTATAATGTGATGGAAGAGGATATGCATTGTATGCCATTTGCACTTATGGTTCTTTCTTAGAATGGTCTTACAAATGATTATTAAATATTTTTTGTTTTTGGGAATCACCAGGTTGTGAGCCTAATTCCTTTGGAGTATCATCAAATGTAAATTTTGGTCATTTATAAGGTCTTTGGTCTTATGCTTTAAGGTAAAACATCTATTTGTAGAATGCCCTAATCCCTGGTGATAATCATAATAATCATTCACATCATATCCTTTAGGTATAGGGTGACTCATATAAACCTTTATAGGATGAGAGATAGATATAATATGACACTCTACTAACTACAAGAGTAATGGAGTGTGCGAGTTAGGTAAACATCCAAATTGTCTCATTAGTGGATTAAATATAACAATCTGATTAGGTTATTATGAAACTATATTAACCATGGTGGTTGTTTCCTTTTTAAGCTCAAGATATTTTACCTTATAACTTGGTTTGATTTTAAACTTGGCACTAGATGTATATGTAGTTGTCATGTTTTCTACATACTTAAGTTTACTCAATGAGATAAGTTTCATTTCATAGTCCCAAACAACATGGTAGAAATCATCAAAGTAGTTAAATTTTTCAAATTTAAAAGTATGGAATCATGAAATAGATCGAGTAAAAAAAAATTGAATATGTATTGAAGTTATTTTTCTACCATAGGACTGATCATTTATCCAACATTATCTTGTACCTCAATACATATTCATTAATAGGTTTATTCGTCCCTTGATTTTTGTAATTTAGGGATATGAAACCTTTTTGGTAATGTTAATAGAGAAGTGTGCCAAAAATTGATCTACAAGATGTTTGAATACTTTCAAAAATCATAGAGGCAAATCATAGAACCACCTTAAATCCTAGTCCTTGAGTTTGTTTATAAATAATTTGGTCAAAATTTTATTGTTGGAGGCATAATCAAAGTATGTTGCATAAAAATATCAAATATGCTACTCAAGATCACCCTTGACATCATACAATGGGAACTTATGTGAAAAAAAACTAGTTGGAAAAGGATTCAAAGTTATGTCAAGTGCAAGAGGGTTATGCAACACATCTTGGGAATCAATAACATGAGGTGATTTTAAAGCATTTTATTCTAATTTTGTAACATTGTCCTCCAAGATATTTTTAATGTGGAGTATGTAAATTATATATCCATTATAGTTTAAATTAGTAGGTTGAATAGTCACCAATGGATAAGTGAACATGGTTTGAGTAGTAATAGGCATTAAAACCAATATTTGAGTTAAAGCATTTATTAGTCCCATAGTAGATGTAGCAAGAGTATTTTCAAGAATCAAAGGTTGAAATACATATCCCATACCCCCATTATAATCATGGCATGGTAATGTGATCAAGGGGAGGGTTGTTGGTATATGGGGATGACTGGTAGCTTGAATAACATGATCAATAGATGGAATTGCTTGTTCATCTATGATTTTTTCTTTTTTAGTTTCTAATATGGTTTCTAGTATTTCATCAAGATATTTAGGGTTTTGATGAATATACTCATGGAAAAATTCAATAACTTGCACTTGTTCATGTGGATTGGTTTCATTGGATTCATGGTTTTCATTTTTAGAATCTTCCTCTATGTTAACTTCATCAACATGTTACTCATTCTCAACATGGGTATGAATAAGGTGCTATGAGGGGAAGATCAATGTGTTCAATAGGAACACCTTCCAATCCATTGATATGCCTAGGTTGTATGCAAAATAATATAATCAATAAATGAAAAAGTATAGTAATCTAAAACCTTAGGAATAGTATATGTATGCAGTCATATGAGTTAGGTTCACCATATTTTAAACCATAAATTTGGATATAGATACGGTTAATTATATATATATATATATATATATATAATCACAAGGGTGATAAATAGATCTAAATAATGCTAATTAATTACAAAACTCAAATAGAACATATACTAAATTTATTACACTAAGATATGTTAAAAATGGAAAGGACAATTATACTAGATATTATAATGTTAATGAAATAAGTAAATATATGGTTTTGATGCTAATACAAATCTATATATGGAATATATAAGAAGCATAATGTAAGAATATTTTGGATAAATCACCAAATTCTATATTTTATGCCTCTATAACCACAGACACTTGCATCAACTTGGGATGGTTACATCAGTGCTAGTGTTTGAGTTAGATGCAGGTGTCTTTTATGGAATACCTACTAAAATAAGATGCAACCACCTAGATGATTAAAGGTTTTTTATCTCTTTATCTCTAATGCATTCAAATATGTGTCATGGACTACCACTCCTTGTCAAATATCAAAACTCTAGTTGTTCATCCTCATAGTGGCTGTGGGGAAAAATGGGTTAGTGGGTACATGATGTCAATATACCCTAAATAACTCTATGTCAATGAGTGATAACTACATTAAAAATACTCTAAAGAGGGACTCAAAGTTATTTAGTTATTGTTGGCATGTTGTTTTCATTGATGTCAAAAGGGTTCATCATGTAAAATCATAATGGTCATTGATGTCAAAGGTTTATTTTGTCAAATATTTGAGCATGGTAGTGGCATTAAGAGATTATTGTCATTGAGAAGACTATTATAATGAGAGAAAATTTTAAGTAAACTAATGTATTATGGTTTCATGAAAGTACAAGTCATTGATGTCAAGGTTAATGTCAAAGGTGACTAAGGATAGATGGTAGTGTGTGATATGTCATGACATGAAGAGTTTCAAGGTGAGCCATGTGAAGTGTTATGTAACTAGGTTGCACCCTTCTTTAAGAGGACTATTCACATCCATCTCAAACCTAGGCTAATATTGGAGTGACTTATAGGCTATGGGATACCTAAGATGCAGGTCAAACATCTAGTTTTGGTGGGGATAGATCCCCTAATTTGACACTTCAAATCTCTCTAAGACCTAAAATTATTTCAATGAAAAGGTAAAATAGATGAAAACTAATAAAATAACCTACACTAAAGTGGTAAAGCACTAGTGATGGAAGATACACTTAGTATATCCTTTAAACACACTAATGAACTTGATAAAGATTATAACTAATCAAACCTCTTTCTAATTTTATAAGCATGAATGTTTCATATGGAGGTTGAGTAGGAGTTCTACAACTTGAATGACAAAGGCCTAGATCTACACAAGACACTATTGGCTTATAACACTTCAAAAACACCTCTACTTCCTAAAACTTCATAAAACCTACAATGGATTAATAACCTAAAGTTAGGTTCATGAAAGGACCTCAAAATAATAACATCATTCATACATTCTAAAAATCAACTCTCATGAATCATATTAGTATTCAACAAAAAAAATTCAAGTATTATTTTATTGATTCAAAGGAGTACAAGGTAATTTTGGTAGAGCTTTTCTACACCTAGATGAGGGATGAAAAAATAAGAGATAAATTAATATTTAAATAAAATTTTGAGGTAGAAGAGATAAGATTATTGACATGTGAAAGGCTTTGACAAAGGCTAAGGTGGCATATGGTAATTAAAATAAGCACCTTCACCCCTCTTCAAGTGTTAACACTCCTTCAATGAGTCTACCTTGGCATTAAAATTAGGTATGGATGTTTTAATTCATATATTTTATTATTTTATCCTTTAAACATGCTCAAAATATCCTAATATTCCATTAAAATGCAGTTACATAATGCATATTGTGTGTGGGTAAGCCTCCAAGAGACATTGAGTAACCTCTCCTTCAATGTGCATGTAGATTTGTTCTTGAAACTACCTTTACCTTATCATAATGGTCTTAAATTTTGGATATAGTCACCTAAATGGATAGTTACCAGGTGAAATGGTGGATCATTATCCTCATCATATCATTCCAAACCTACTAGGAACTTCTACTTATAATATAAGTAGGTTTATTCTGCTTATTCTTCATCTTTCTATTCATCTACTTCTCAGGTGATTAGGATAGCTAATCTATGCATTAAAGTAATTTAATAAGACTTGAAATATTCCTTGATTAACTCTTTATATATATACTTAATCCTTTCCTAACTATCTCTCACCTGCAAACACATTTTTCCTACATGACTAGGCCACTTGAACTGGCTTCATAGACTGACTACTTAGGAGGAGATAATAAAAACACTTTCAATGAACTCCATGGATAATTTTTTCATTAAAGGATTATAATAAGTCCTTATAATACCTTTTTCATAGTTTTTAACTCTTGATTAGGATTTACAACATATATTATACCCAAAACCTTATAAACTTACACTTTAAGGAGGTGTTTGTACATCCTTTGTACCATCAAGTACCATGGGCATGAGCCCGTGTAAGATGACAACATTCTCTAGGTATTGGTCAAGTAATTCTTGATTTTTTTAATGAATTTTTCATTAAACGTTTCTCATTGAATCATTAATAGGGTTTAAGGGGGGTTTAAGAGTGCTTGGGAGTCTTAACGATGGTTCATAGAAACCAGGACTTGGATCTTTAAACCAACTATACCAAATTTAATACAATAGACCTCCCTAATTTCCTTGAAGTTTTGGGATCCCCATGCATAGCATCCAAGATGTGATGAGCATTTTAATATTTTATTTATGTAAGAAACATGCCTCTTGAGTAGGCTCTAGATGTTTTCAAGCAAACTGACTAATTGTAGGATATTTTATTAGGATCCAAATTGATAAGGATGTGTTTCAAAATCATTATGTACCCTCCCTTAAAGTTTTGAAGTGTTATTGATACTAAAATGGCCCTCTAATACACCTTTTGGTGACATAATCATAGTGGAGATGATGCATCAGTCTATCTACAAACTTGGATCATGAACTTTGGTCTAAACCCTAGGTATGAAAGGCACTTTTGCATCATATACAACTTGAACATTACCTTAAATACCCTATGAAGTATAATTATTAGATTTATTATTCCATTTGAACCCCTTTTGATGCACATATCCATGAATTCAAATACATGTGCTTTCTTTCACAATAGAACTAGTCATAGAGGTCACTTTGATGACTATTAAAAGACTTGATCAGATGTTCTAGGATTCATTATTCCTCTTTAACCTCATTGTGTACACCAACACTCCCCATCTCCTTTCTCTTTATCTCAAACTAACACTCCTAGGCCTATTTTATGTATCTTGACTAATGCACATGCCAATTAGTAAGTCACTAGGATGCTTAGAAGGATTGAGGAGACCTTAAAGGTCATCTCATGGTCAAACCACTTCATCTAGATGGGTTTTAAGGCCAAAATCCACTATTGGGTAACTTTTGGGGTTTATTTAGGGTTTGAGACATCCACCATCTTAACTATGGTTCATAATGTACAAATATCCAAACCCATGAATCTAAAATTCACTTACCTAATCATCTTCCATTAATGGCTTGGGTTCCCATGCAAAGGGTGTGTGGAGATGGGAAATTTGAAAGGTGGTAATAGGGTTCTTTATAAACCAATTATGACTGGTTATTTTCTTAAGGTCATTCATAAAGGTTATCCCCCCAATTCTAAACAATATTTTATGGATTATTAGTTCATATAGATACTTAAACTTCCCTAAGATATTTGGTCTTGTACACTTATGTGATGAAGTGTGTAAACACTTTAAGTTGCCTCTCAAGTTGATTGTGTTGAGGTTGGATGTCTCGATTAGGGTTTTTAATCCACTTTGCCTTGTTTTTCACTTATTTTCACTTGATACCTCCTTATTAGGGTATTTAACATCTTCATACACCCCTCATTGACCATAAAACTTGTTTTAAGATCTTGGAGGAACCTTACGATTATAATAAGTTCCATGAGCAAGCTTATGTGCTTGTCTACATTAGCCTATCTCTAAGGGCACCTAATGTGACTATGGATGTTAATCACTTTATGTGATTTTTGAGGACCCTTACCATCATTTTGGACTAATAAAAAACTATCTATGGATCCAAACTATCTATAGACCCTTCATGACATAAATCCAACCTTAAACTCACATAACCAACCATTATACATAGGGCTTGGTCTAAGATAAAACAATGGGTATGCCCACTATTTATCTAGCCAAAATGGAGGCATGAATACCTTAAATCATTCATTATGACTATTTTAATAAATTTATAGACCTTTACATGCCTATGAAGGCCTCAAACTATCATTTTTGCTTAGATTGGTAGTAAACTACCTGTTGACTATGTGTTTGAGCATGAAAATTCCAAGCATGGCCCTCTCTATTATTTCCTAAGGTATATGTGATAATTGAGTGTCCATAACATATATAAAGGATGAATATACTCTCATATGGTGACTTTACAACTCTCCCTCTGATTTCATACACTACCCTTCTCAAGTTTAGGGTTCATGTTTTAGTATGCCTATGTGTTCCAAATCCTGTGTTGATGTTCCTTTGCCTTCTTAGATGTGATGACTATCAAACTTGAAATATATTTCATTTTTAACCTCATTCATCCTTATATGAGGGTTTCCTTACTACCATGATCAAATTAAATTCTTCATATGCATTAGCACTACTGTAAGTACGCATTCATATACGCTATGTATAGGGGTCTAAACACCACGTTTATATAAGAGGAAGGTGATCTATAGTCACTAGAAACTCATATAACATTACAAATAATCATTTACCTCTTTAATATTCACATACTCTCATACTCACACATATGCTCATGCTTTTGAATGGTCTATAAAGTACCCTTCAGAGACTTTGTTATAGTAGGATTAAAAGGGTTGGTTGTGGGTGGATATTTTCCTCCTTAGTTAGGTATATGACCATATAGGCCCAACACTCCATGATTTAATTTATCTTGAGGTTTTTAAGGTAGTATTAAGGTATGTTTTCATGATCTAGACTTGGATTGAAGTGTGGATGAATGGAGGAGGGTGGAAGTGGAGAGATATATAGTGTGACACATAAAAATAGGGTTTACATAGTATGAATGGTAGTGGAAAATGTGTGAAATCACAAAATTGCAAAAATGGAGTGAGATGGAGTGTGGGAACCCTTCTTTGACAAACCTCATGAATATTTTAGGACATCACACATATATCTAAGCAAACATGGTACTTTAGAGACATTCAACCCCTATCCATTGCAAAGACCTATCTACAAATTACACACAAGAGATAGTATTGAAGGTTTTCTAGTTATATGAGCTCACACATGTGATTTAAGTGGAAAAAATTTTGTGATACACTCCTTAAATACCTGAGGGAACAACACTAGTGATTGGTTTGAGCAAGCAAGCAAAGAATTCATGAAAACCAGTATGTCTGACTTAGCCTGTGTAGATAAGGATGGCATACATATTCCTTACATTCTTAAATAATTTTCATACAACTCATGAGACCAATCCTAAGAAAAATACCCATGGGTGGAATCTGGTTGAATGTACTTTCTCTGGTTATGAGCTTGGGTTCCATTCTCTCTCCTTCATATAGTCTGTGTGTAAACCTGAGAAGCTCTCTGAGTCTACCACTAAGATCAAAGATAATATAGGATAATTTTTAGATTCCTTTGAATTTAAACATGTTTCTTTCTTCTCCATTTAAAATTAATGACCTCCTACAAAACCATGACTCCACCTGAGTTAGTCTATACTGTACAAATTTGTACCACTTGAGAAACTCTGTAACCTATAATTTCTCTAAATTTCTTCTTATTTCAGACCTAAAGGCATCATTAATAAGTGTTTTAGAGGTAAAATAGAGGTCATGTGACATTTTGAACCTAATTATATGAATTAAGGGAATTGAAAAGTCACTATCTAGGATGTGTGGGGCCCATTTGGGAGGATTTAAGCATTAACCATGATGGTAATAGATTCAATGAGGTATGCAATGGTCTAGTAATGGATTGATGAGTCTTATTAGGTCTATTTAAGTCATGTGAGGTGACATATTAGTCCATCAAGGTTGGATTAGGTCTCATTATGACTAAAAACATTGACTTTGACACACATATATGACCTTAAAGAGTCATATCAACTGAATATCATGTCAATATCATATAAAAAGACCTTTATGACCTATTAGAGACCTAAAATGAATCATAAGACAATTTTCATGCTACTCTTGAAACTTGAAAGATGAACATATCTTATGTAGCTAAGCAAAGCAAAGGTGTTCATGAGTCTTCATTAGACTACCTTCTCAATTTATCTTCACCATGGCATTTTTTAGCTATTAGAACTTTATCAAAGTGATCAAGGGAAATTACACATGCTCAACCACCATAACAACACTTTATTTAAGTTTTAAAGTAGATATGAAGAATGAAAAGCAAAGTTATAACATGACAAAATACTGAATTGCTTGAATAACCCTCCAAACTCATAAGGATAAGATGCAATTATGAGACTAATGATAGATCAGGACTCAAGGCATTATATTGACCTCTTTATAGGTATTGGACTATAAAGTTCTCAACATTTTTAGTGACTTAGCTAGATTGACTAGCCTTTTGGTTAAGGAACTTAGAACTCCTAGACTTGCTCTTGATGACTTAGTAAATGAAACTTGACTGTACATGAACCATATACCTTGAATACTTTAAAATAATGAAACATAAAAAATCAACAAAGAATAAAAAGAAAATAAAACACACAACTACGAACAACAAGATCAATCGACAAACATAAAACATGTGTAGAAGCACTTGGAGGGAAAAGACAAACTCTAGATACTTATGTACAAGAGGAACATGATGAAGATTAGTAACAAAATTTCAGGAACAACCCATTGATAGGGATGGGGAGATCCTCACAATTAAATTTATAAATTTTAAATGCATTACTTTCCTTGAAATTGGTGATGATATAAGGTCCACTTCAAAGGAAGTCAAACTTGGAATGTTTTCTTTATTTTAAACTATCATCATCCCACTTGAGGACTATATCTCCTAGTTGAAATGTCCTAGATGAATCCATTTTGTTAAATAATTTCTTGACTTCATGTTTATTATACCACATGGCATACATGGCATTGTCCCTTATCTCCTATAACTATCTTATCTCATTCATTCTCACTTGTATTGCATCATCTTCCAAGAGCTCAAGTTGATGAGCAAGCTCTAAGGTAAGTAGTTCAAGGGAAACATGCAATCTTGCCTCTCTACCATAGATAATGAGGTATGTAAAATTTATAGTAGACCTCTTAGGTGTTATTATATCTACCCATAAGGAATTTCTTAACTTTGTATGCCACTCTCTTTGACTATCCTCCATGGTCCTCTTGATGATCCTTATCAAGTTCTTATTTGTAGACTATGCTAGCTTTTGTGTACCTAGGGATATGATATATTAATTTATATGGGTTGATGGAGATGTGGATATGTGTCACACATCCCCTTAGTTAGTTATATAGGTCTAATATATTAAGATAATAGAGTAACGTATAGAATTAGTTCATTGGGAAATGGTTAGCCTACATTAGGATTAGGAGGTTGCCCATCCATTCTTATTTAGATAGAGGTCTATATAAAGGAGATGATTCTCATTTTAAAGGTATAAATTAATCATTGAGTCTTATTTTATAAGATGATATTGGAGGTTGTCCCCTCAAAGAGACATTCTAGAGTTATTCCTTCCTAAAGGATTATTATATGGTGTTACCCTACCTTAAAGGTATTCTATTTCTACATATATTTAATATTTAGACATCTTGGTCCACAAATATCTATTTCTTTATGTTTATCTACATTATATTCTTCATTATTTCTAAATATTATAAGTCTGGATCATACCAAGTGGTATTAGAGCTTTGATTTGGGCAATTTGTGTGGATTAAAAGCCTAGTTTTTTAGAATCATCAATGTCTTTCAATTTGTTGTGAATTTTTGCATTTTTTTTACTATATATGAATAATATTACAAGGAATTATTATTAAAAAAATTGATCCTTTATGATCAATTTTGAGGGAGTTATTCAAATTTTAAGGTTTTTACTCATTTCATCATATCTTCCAAAATATAAATAATTTTTTGGTGAAATTTCTTCTAATGTTGTATCATAATATAGTAAAGATACAAAAAAAAATTAATATTTTTTAATATATTTGGAATGAGTTATTATGATTTTATGTTTTTTTATATATTCATTATATAGGCCAAAATTTGTTAAAATTTATCACAAAATTTTTAATGAAGTTAAACTATCATAAAGAAAAGCTATAGTCAGAATTTGGGACTATTTTGATCAATTTTTAATGAGTTATTGATATTTTGGGGTATTTCATTAACCCTAGTTTTTTTTTGTGGATCATGAAGTGGCAAGTATTTTTAGTGGAGGATGATATTGATGATAGAGAATGGTGGATCCTTTTTAAGGAGAATAATACTCAAAAAAAAAATTGGCAAACATGTGTGTCTCTTTCTTTGTCTGGGCTTGTACAACATTGGTTTAATCAGTTAAACTTTGTACAAAAGTATTTTTCATGAGAAGAAATGGAATAGGTCTTCCTAGATCAATGAGATATAAAAGAAAAAGAGGATGAAGAAGAGGAAGAAAATAATGATGTTAATAAAGAAGATAATGAAGATGTTTAAGAATAAAAATTAGTGGAAGAAAATAATGACATTGAGGGGAAAATGCAAGTGAAGAAGAAGAAGAATTGGGTAATAAGGGTTCAAATAATTTGGCTCCAAAGAAATCTGAGTCAATTTTTCTATTTTATGGATGAATATAAAATAATAATGTTGTTGTGTCCATAAATCCTACCAGCAAGTATAATTTCATCAACATGAATGTGGCCAAGCATCTACATGTTTAATCAAATAATATCAAGAAGGTTTAAGTAAATGGTAAGAATATTTCAATGTTTGAAGATTTGAAGCTCATTGTGGAAAAATATGTTTTGAATTTAGATTTTTATGCTTTAGATATGGATTATGTGGATATAGTTCTTAGATATCCATGGTTAGATACTTTGGGAACAATCAATATTAATGTTAAAAAAAAGTTCATGAAGTTTTGGTATAGAAAAAAGGTCACTTTACAAGATATCATAGTGGGAAATGCACAAATAATAGTCTAGGTAAATCATGAGGATGAGATTGAAATAGGTGATGAAGAGCATGAAGAAGATTCAGATGATATAGATAAAGACACACTATAATCAAAAATGAACACTTCATTTACTCAAGAGATACAGAAAGAAAAGGTGGAATAGGTAGAAGAAAAGGTGGATAATGTCAAAATATTAGAAAATGTTATGGTATATAAACACCCACAACATCATGAGAGGAAACAATGATGGAACTAGGTGAGGGGGTGTCATAAAAATAATCATTTTGGTTATACAATAAATTAGATTTCCAATCACTATGGCTATGCATGGAAGCCAAAGAAAAAATAATATGGTTAGGTATAAAATTAGATTAATGCAATGACCTATGGAATATGTAATGAATGGGTAAATCACTATGACTATGCATGGAATAATACCTACTATGGTCATGGTTGGAATCAGATTAGCACAACAGAGTATGGTATGGAATCAAAAGATAAATAATTATACATGGACACTAAAGCAGTATAGTTATGATCATGAATGGAATCAAAGGAGCACAATGTAATTTTTAAATAAGCTTGGAGAACTATCACCTACCAAGATCACATATGGATGGATAGATAATAGAGATTAGAGACAAGTGTGTAATGATTTGAAGCACACTCATTATTTGGTTTCTTCTTTTGTTTTAGGGATAAAACATGTCAAGGAGGGAAGTAATATTATGTACTTGGGGATATGATATATTAATGTATATGGGTTGATAGAGATGACAAAATTTGGCACACATCCCCTTAGTTACTTATATAAGTCCAATATAATATGATAATGGAGTAACTTGTGGAATTAGTGCATTGGGTAATGGTTGGCCTACATTGGGATTAGGAGGTTACCCATCCATTGTTATTTAGATTCATATATAATGGAGATGATTATCATTATAAATGTATCAAGTAAGCATTGAGTCTTATATTGTAAGAGGATATTGGATTTTGTCCCCTCAAAGAGACATTTTGGATTTATTCCTTCTTAAAGGAGTATTGTATGGTATTTCCCTACCTTAAGGGTATTTTATTTCTACATATATTAAATATTTGGACATCTTGGGCCACCAATATATATATTTTTTTTTGTTGATATAAATTATATTCTTCATTATTTATAAATATTATAAGTGTGGATCATACCACTAGCCCATTGCCCTGTGGGTAATAGTTAGAGGAAGATTTGAGGTATATGCCATGGCTAAGGGCCCACTCACATACCATATCAATGGTGAATGCCAAGCCATTATCATATATTATTATTGAAGGTACACCAAATCTTGTCACAATATTATCATATAATTCCAAGACTAAGTTCTCATTGGCCTCCTTAAGTGAAGTTGCCTCCATCTACCTTGTGAAGTAGTCAATGGTTTTTATGACCCACTTAAGACCTAATCCAAGTATGTGAATGTCTAAACAATTTATACCAAAAATATATATCTCTAATGATTTTATAGGTTATGTTTTTGGCATCAAAGTGCCCACCAATAGTCCCATCATGAAATTGCTCAAGTAGCTTGTCAACTTGGCTTGATTCAACACATCTCAAAATTATATCTCTTACATCCTTATTAAAGAACACTTAATCTATAAAAACATAGGGTATGGTATGTAGTATAAAATGTCTTATTTGGGTCATATCTAAGCCCATAGGACATTAAAATGTTTTTAATAGCCTAACCACATCATTGGTCTAACTGAGAGGAGTGGTATTTGCAGCTACCTATTGACTATCATGGACTACCAACACTATGTATTTATATTCCTTAACTTATGCTAAAATATTCTCACAGAGACCTCTAACTCTAATTATATTGGTAGCTCTCACCTCAATTTCATATTACACACACTTTTTTACCCACCTAACTCTCTTCTCACTCAAATCTATATTAAGCATGAACTCTTTGATGTGTGGGTACATTGTCATCACTATAATTTTATTTTTAGACACCATGTGCCTAAACTTATTCAATATTATCATAATATAAATTAAATGCTTCTCCAAAAAGGTATACCTTTATTCATATCCTTCTAAGGCTTGAATAAATAAAGTGATTGGTTATTTGAGGCCTTCATCATTATATTGCACAAGAATAACAGAAATTGCATTAGTTATGGAGAATGCATCCAAGAAAAACTCTTTGATAAAGTTAGTGTTAAGGAGTGTGGGAGATTGAGATATGGCATGTTTTATGGCCTCAAATATCCTATTTCTTTAATTTTTCCATGTGAACTCTTTTTGATTCTTAATCATGTGAGTAAGAGGCTTATCTAGCACCACAAAACCCAAAATAAACCTCCTTATAAAGTTGATATTCCCTAAGAATCTCTACAAACCTTTATTTTTGTTGAGTATGTGTAAGTATAATATTAATTCACCTATAAAATTATATTAATAGGCCATCCTTTGACACCACATGCCCAAATAATCTACCCTTATGATTTGCAAAAATACATTTCTTAGGATTTAAGGACACTCTAAACTACCTACACCTATGAAATACTAACTTCAAAAGTGTCATGTGATCTAATGGGTCCTTTGAAAACATAGTGATGACATAAATATATATGATCACCATGTCATTAATTATCCCTTAAAAGGAAACATCTATTTCCCTTTGAAAAGTTTCCCCTACATTGGACAGTCCAAAGGGCATTTTCATGTATGCATTGGTGCCCCACTTTGTAGTGAAATCAGTTTTATGTCTATCCTCCTCCCTAAATAAGATCTAATTGTATCTATAGTAACCATCAAGAAAATAAAATATCTGATATCTTGCAATCTTCTGATAGATCTGATCCATGGAGGATAGTGTATAGTGGTCTCTCAAAGACACCTTATTAAGGTTTCTAAAACCAACACATAGGCATATCTCTCCATTATTATTCCTCATAGGTTAAAAATTTTATAACCATTGGGAATGATTAATGGGTAATATTATCTTATATTCAATCAATTAAAATAATTCCCCTCTCATTAGTTCTTCAACCTTAGGGTTGACTGGTCTTTGCTTCTACCTTACTGGTTTTGTATTATCTTCTAAGTCTATGGTGTGTTGGGCTAGCTTGGGTTCAAATCCTTTCATATAATGGTACTCCCATGAAAAAAAATTAGATACTCTTGTAAAAAGGCTATAAAGGTATCTCTCTTTTGTTGTGCTCAATTTTTCCAAATTAAGCAGTTTATCCTTAAAGATGACTATCTTCTCATTATGTTCTTCTTTAGTTGAGATACTCACCTTATCATTTCTTAACTAGTCATCCTCTTTAAAGATAATTTATAATGTAAATAATCCCTTGGTAAATTTATTATTCCTTAACTATATTATTTTATCATCAAATTGATGTTGCAACCTATCTTGATTCTTATGACATAATTCTACCTCATGCATGAGAAAATAAACAATATACTCATCAATGTCAAAGACCTACCAACTCACCTTATTATTAGGTATATATGGCCTACATGAAACCTTTATTTTTTACTATCCTTGGGTTCCCTTGACACCATCATCGATGTCATATTGTGAACCAATAATTGTAAATCTATCTGCATGATGATTGGATTCCCTTCGTATAAAATGAATGTCAAATGCTAGGAAGTATTCTAAGAGATCCCAAACTTAGTGTTTTTAGGAATTTAAAATATGATTCTTAATTTCATTAACACCCCTCACTTATTTCACTACTAACTCACTATCACCTTTCACTTGAAAAAGTTTGATTCCCCTTCTCCTTACCCATTATAGCCCATGTATGAGGGCTTCATACTCTATAGTGTTTGAATTACAACTAAATTAAAACATTATCGTAGAATAATACCTCTAATTAGAAATGGATCAATAATTAATCTAGCCACACTCCCATTCTTTAACCTTGAACCATCAAAGAATAAATTCCATATGCCATCACGCTCTTGAGTTGGGCTTGTGAGACTAGGTATAACAACTCCTTCCTCGTTCATGAAGTATACACCTAGACCTACCTCCTCAATGGTCTTATAGGGTTAAAAACCATGGTTTTAAATTTCCCATTCATCAAGGCATAGATATAATATGCCTTTAATATGATCCTTAGGTTCTCTATCAATGATATTATAATCCTTATCTAGGATAGTGTAATTTACATTAGATAGGTTGGGAATATAGGGTTCTAAGTGGAACCTAGAGATAGGTTCAACCCTAATAGTGACATTTGTCCTATATCTAGTCATAAAGACCACGTATGACCATTCAAATGAAATTTATGCCCTAATATTTATAGTGAATTCCCTAGATAGGCATAGGTAAAAATATGGAGGGAGATCAACAACCATGACATTTTGTGAGATAGTACAATTGGGGCAAGCTGATAACAAATTCTTGAGATCTTTTAGGACACCTACTATATTTGTGGCAAACCCATCTAATTTCAAAACTCCTTTCTCATTAGGTTCATACTTGATCGCTATATTATTAGCTATGGATTATATCATGACTAATGTGGAGGCACCACTATCTATCATGCAATTATGGAAAAGACAATATCTTATTATGACTAATAAGTATAATGGGGGTGGATTCACTACCTTGGGATCTTGGACTTCACTAGGTTGACTATCATTAGCATAAACTATACTCACCTTATCAACGTGCTTGTTCATGAGAGAAAGCTTGGAGAGTTCTTGTTGGAGAAGATATTTTTACCCTAGAATGAGTAGATCATTCCACATAGGAATGATAACATTAGACTTATTCATGTATTCCATAATGTTGAATGGAGAATTGACACTCTTGGGTTATAATTTAGAAGTAGAAGAATCACTTGTGGCTTGAGTGACTTATGGGATGAAGGCACTCTTATATTACTTCACATGTGTTTGATATGTTTATTGTGTTAGAGAGGTTTTGTTAACTATACTTTGTTTGGAAGTCTAATGAGTTAAATGGTTATGTATTGGAGTGGCCTTAGATTTCCCCAAGTTGTCATCAATCATTTTCCTCCTACCCCTTATGTGGGTTACAACTGAATCATCTAAATTTAGCACATTTTACCTTAATTTTATTTCCACTTTATTTAAAAGTGTGTTTACCATCATGAAATTTTTCAAAGGTGTTCTTAGTATGTGTTTTACTCACATTCCCTCCTTGTTGGCTTGGCACTTCAACTGATGTCAT
The DNA here is from genome assembly GCA_037957365.1 of Torreya grandis. Taxonomy (NCBI): domain Eukaryota; kingdom Viridiplantae; phylum Streptophyta; class Pinopsida; order Cupressales; family Taxaceae; genus Torreya; species Torreya grandis. Next base: position 417,166 of record JARHVA010008317.1, read on the forward strand.
GGTAGGCATATCACCATGAGGCATTAAAGGACCTTGTTATAGATGAGGCATGATGTAAAGTACTTTAAATGTGGGAACCTACTACATATAATAATTTTAACATATTTCCCCACTTGTAATCCTCACTATCTCACCTAATTGCCCCCATGGAGAAGACCATTGACCTTCTTGTGCAAGGTTATTTTGTGTTGGTACCAATACCCTTGAAATTATTATGGTAGTGGGGTTATAGCTACTATAAGTTCTAGACTATGTGATCTACCCTTGGCCTTATTGGTTAGGTGGATAAGGGGTTTTATTTTATGGATAAGATGGGTATGAAACCTGATATGGGGATTGATAGGGTCTATAGTAAGTATGTTGATGCCTTTATAAGGTTACCAATTTGTTATTTTGAGCTTTAAGTAACCCATAAATCTTACCAATGTTAGAGTTACAATCTACTAGGGGTAAATTAGTGGTGGAAAACAATTTAATTTAATTTTTCAAATCCTTCAAATACTTGAGCATTCAATACAATCATTCATGAAGCATATAGATCATTAATAGTAGTGAACAATAAGGATAAATCAAGATCACATGCATAACATAAGATCTATTTAAGAAACCATCTTAGGTAATAAAACCCACTCTCAAGCCTATAAACACATGGACTATTATCCTATAAGATGATCACAAACCTGAGACTGATCAATTCCTTCTAACCAAAATCCTTGGTCAATTCCTTCTAACCTAAGGCCTTTAGTTAAATAACCATTCCACAAGGAGTGCCTACCCCTAATATGATCAAGTCCTTCTAACTACTTGTTAGATCAAGTCCTTCTAACTACTTGTTAGATCAAGTCCTTCTAACCAATAACCTTGATCAAGTCCTTCTAACCCAAGGTCTTTAGTGAAACTCTTATTCCAAAAAAAATACCTACCCATAAGGATGATCAAGTCCTTATGACCCTCATTTGATATTAACACCTCCACCTTTGAAATAATGTCTTCTACACCTAATGATGGACCTCTAATAACACAACCTCCTTTACTTCTTCACACACTCACAATTTATCCAAAGCTACCTTTTGGATCACTTTACACTTCACTCATACTCAACCTGCAAGTGTACTATTTTTTCATCAAAATTATGACCTATATGTAATACACATAGTCCTCAATATACTTAGCTCATCAACTTATCCACTAGGAACACTACCTCTCTTCTTTCATTCATGTTTTTCTCTTACTCCACTCTCACAAGCCTAGAAACCATCTCCTTTAGTTTCACTATTTATAGAACCTTCATGCTTATCAATTTATTGGTCATCCATTAAACTTAACTTAAATCTTAAGGCTTATTTCACACAAAGACATGACTCAATACATTCTTCAATGTTGGTCATAACATATATGGGTCACACTTAAGAATCTACACCTTTCAAATAGGCTTTACTAGCCATTATAGGTCTCATGGAGACCTATTCACTTCTTTAACACTTCATTGATAAAATTAAGAACACAAGACCTTATAAAAAGACATATGTCCTTTCCACATGACCCCTTAGACATCTTAAAATGATTACAATCAATTTTTCTCACTTCTACATATGCACAATCTACTCAAACATTATCCATGTACATAAGAACATCATGAATGAACACATAGTCAAATTATTATCCTTTGTTCATATTGAATATGAGTTTTTAAAACATAAAAAATACACATATACCCCTCTCATGGATTTTTAAATACTCTTCAATATCTAATTCATCAAGAACCATTCAAACAACATCAAAACAAGCTAAATTATCCTTCTCAGGTTACTTATAGATTATAGTCAAATACTTAGTCAAATTTGAAGCTCAATACCTTTGACTATAAAAAAAATCATATCTTATAACTATGTTATATGTATATGTATATATATATATATATATAATTGAGTCCTCTTCAAATCTTTTTTTACTCCATCAATAAATTCATCCTAGATCAAAAGTGATACGTAAAATATAGATCTCTGGTTTTTTCCTTTACAAATTTGAATATTCAAATGCCAATGGTCATAATTAAACCTCAACCAATTTTCTATCATCTTTCGTCATCATTAAAATTGGATTCATTTATCTTATTTTAATTGTCTCTAACTTTAATTATTCTAAACTTCAAATAGGTTGACCACTTTGGCTTACAATGCTCCATTGATCTCAAATGCATGATAAAATGTGAACGGAAAGATCCTTATCTTTTATCTTTGCTCAATGTTAAACCTCAATAACTTCCTACCATCTCACTGATTCTTGACATCTTGGATCAAATTCATTTTTTTATCTCTTCTAGAGTTTCTTTAACATTACCTTTTGAAAAATTGACCATGTATGGGGACTATTTCAATCTAATTAGCCAACTTTAAACCTCAATAACTTATTTTTTACTTAGATACATGATCTGAAATTTGGACCATATGATCACCTTTAAAAATATAATCTATACATATATCAAACTAATATTTAAACCTTCACATGATTTATATATATCACCATTAAAATTCCTTCTCAAAATTTTCTACCATAAAGACAACTATGTCAAAAATTGTCTGGGAACTTTGCACTTGCATAACTTTTATTGTGTTTAGTTGCATAACCTAAAAATTGGTACATAGAAACTAGGAAAAAAATTAAACAAACCCATGTGAAAATTTACACTTGAAACTTCCATTTTTGATAAATATTATTTCATCAATATGCTTACTCAACTCTACTTGAACCCCTTTGTAAATTTGGCAAGTATAGGAACTTAGTGAATTCTATCAGAGAAACCAACTTTGCACCCGCATATCTTTGACTATGATTCATCACATGACTTGAAACTTGGAACATAGAAAATTGAGACTGATTTTATCATAATCATATGGCCAACTCTCCATAACTCATCCACATGTATGAATTCTAACATCATAAATCTGCTCACTCAAATTTTTTTGCCACTGGACCAAAATGTCTAGATGAAAACTATGAACTACCATATGAATTTAACTTATGAAAATAAGAACTCAAATCATATAATACCTCGTATGGGACCTATTTTACATCCTTAAATAATAATACTTATCTTTCATCATCCCTAACCATGCTAAAATTGAAGATCAACCAAGCCAACTTCAAGCATACTAGGACAAACACATTATACACTTTGTCCTTGTCACTTAGACTATCAAGGTACTTCATCCACTAACCTAGACACATCTATGACATCACCATGATATTATTGATAAATCTCCAACAAAAAAACCTATCTACTTATCTACCATCAGATTGGTCTTTATTTTTTGGAGTTGTAAATGGAGCAATAGTGGGGGAAATGGGCTATTTCTCTATAAATAAGGGCATGAGGGGCATAGGAGTCAATTTTCCTAATTAAATCAATAAGTTTTTTTAATATTATGGAGATCTCATATTCCTTTGGAAATGTGGTCCCACCCATTGACTATATCATTATATAAACATTAAAATTCAATGCCCTTAGATAGTATTGGAAGGCATACTTAGGTGAAGGATTGATTATGATAGGGATCTTATCCCAAGTCTTTTGAAATATATAGTTAAAATCAACCATAGATTCTTGGAGTGCCCTCTAAATTGAGGTTTCTTAACTAGTGAAACATGATCGCTTCAATCTTCAAAATTCTTACAAATAAACTCACCTAATTCATCCCAAGTGTCTATGGATGTAGGAGTGATACTTTTATACCACTATAGATATTTACCTCTCAATGAAGTTGTCAAGAATCTCATGTCAACATTTTCTTGCGTGATGTTGTGTACTTAGCACAAGTTAGCTATATCAGCTATGTGTTCTACAAGAGTGGTAAAGTTTTCCCCTATGAAGTATGGTAAACTTTTTAAGTCAAAAACTAGGATATCATCAAATTGATTAAGTTTTAAAGGGATTCCACCATGAAAGGGTATAAATTCTTGTATTCTAGGGCTTTCCATTAGGATTAGAGGACTTGCATTAGGCTATGTATGAATAGAAATGGTATTATTAGGATACTTTGGAGAATGGAGGGGTGTAAGAACCCACTTTCTTCATGATATTTCCAATTATAATTCAACAAATTCAATCTATTTACCTTTTGAAGATGATCTAATGGACACTTTTTGCATGAAATTGCATTCCAATCTACCATTGATTGTCCTTATCCTTCCAAATGTCTTCCAACATTGTCAAAACTTGTAAAATAAGGTCTCCAAAGCACTTTATATCTAGTCCCATTGGGCATGCTATAACTATTAGGTAATTAGGTTACACCCTTCTTAAACAGGACTGCACGCATCCACCTCAAACCTAGGCTAACATTAGAGTGACATATAGTCTATGGGATACCTAAGATGTAGGTAAAACCTATAGTTTTGATTAGGATAACTCCCATAATTTTTCACTTAAACTCTCTCTAATACCTAACCTTTTTGTAATAAAAATGGGAAAGAGATGAAAACTAATTAAAAAACTACACTAAGGTGGTGATGCACTAGTGATAGAAGATCCACTCAGTCTATCCTTTAAACACACTAATGAACCTGATTAATATTAAAACTAATCAAAAATCTTAATAATTTTCTAATCATGAATTTTTCATATGGAGGTTGAGTAGGATTTCTACAACTTGAAGGATAAAGGCCTAGATCTACACAAGTACTATTAGCTTATGACACTTCAAGAACACCTCTACTTGACAACATTTCATAAAACCTAAAATAGACTAATAACCTAAATTTATGTGCATAAAATGACCTAAATACATAATTCATACATTTTATAAATCAAATATCATGAATCACACTAGCATTCAACAATAAATTTGTAAGTATTCTTTTATTGATTCAAAGGATTATAAGGCAATTTCGGCAAAGCTTTGCTACACCCAATTGAGGGATATAAAAAAAATCTCATGCCTATTTAAATATAATGTTTGATAGATAAGAGAGAATATTCTAGGCATTGGAGAGGATTTGAATGAGGCTAAGGTGGCATATAGTGGTTATAATAGGTACATTCACCCCTCCTCAATCATTGGTACTCCTTCAATGAATCTATCTTGGCATTAAAATTAGGTATGGAGGTTTTAATTCCTCTATTTTGATTCATTAATTCTATGAAAATTCTCATAATATCCCAATATTTCCTCCAATGGTAGTTACATAACACAAATGGGGTGTGGATAGGCCTCCAAGAGGTGTTGAGCAGCCTCTCCTTTAAAGTGCATATAGATTTGTTCTTGAAACTAGCTCTACCCTATCATAATGGTTTTAAATTTGGTATATGATTTCTTGAATGGATATTTACCAGGTGCAATGGTGTCTCATTAACCTCTTCATATCATTATATGCCTACTAGAATCTTCTACCTATAAGGTAAGTAGGTCTATTATCCTTGTTCTTCATCTTTCTATTCATCTACTTCTTAGATGATTAAAAAAACTAAAACATGACTTTAATTAATTATATAAGACCTAAAATATTCCTTTATTAAATATTTTTTTCTATACTTAGTCCTTTCCCAACTATCTCTCACCTGTAAACACATTTTTCCTGCATGACTAGGCCACTTGAATTGGCTTCACAAACTGGCTACTTAGGAGGAGCTAATAGAGACACTTGGATCCAAATCCATGGATAATTTTTACATTGGAGGAGTATAATAAGTCTTGAGGATACCTTTTCCATATTTTTAACTGCTATTTAGGCTTTGTAACACATATTATACCCAAAACCCTACAAACTTGCACTTTTAAAAGGTGTTTGTATAGCCTCCATAGCATCAAGTGCCATGGACATGAGCCCCTATGAGATGGAACATTATTTAGGTATTGGTCAAGAAATTACTAGGTTTCTAAATTATTTTTTTATTAAACATTTATATTTGAGTCACTATTAGTTTTTAATGGGGGTTTAAGAATGCTTGGGAGTCTTAGGGATGGTACATAAAGACCAAGAATTAGATCTCTAAACTAATTATACCAAATTCAAGACAATAGACCTCCCCACATTCCCTAAAGTTTTGGGCTCCCCATGCATATAATCCAAGTTGTGATGAGCATTTGAATATGCTCTTTATGTAATAAACATACCTCTTGAGTATGCTCTAGATGTTTTCAGGCAAAATGACTAACTATATGGTCTTTTCCTAGGATCTAAATTGATAAATGTGTGTCTCAACATCATGGTGGACCCTCCCTTGAAGGTTTTAAGTGTTATTGATACTAAAATGTTCTTTTGATCCACCTTTTGGTGATGCAGTCATAATGGAGATGATGGATCAATTTCTCTACAGACTTGGATCATGATCTTTGGTTTAAACCCTAGGGTTGAAAGGTAATATTGCTTCATATACAACTTGAACATTACCTCAAAGACCCTATGAAGTAGCATCATTCAACCATTTAAACCCTTTTAGATGCACATAACTATGAATTCCAACACCTATACTTTTTTACACTATAGAACCAGTCATGGAGGTCATTTTAATGACTTTTAGAAGACTTGTTTAGATGTTCCAAGACTCATTATTCCTCTTTAACCTTATTGTGTACACCAACACTCCCAATATCCTTGTTCTTTAGGTTAAACTAACACTCCCAAGCCTATTCCATATAGATTGAATCATGCACATGACAACCATTGAGTCATATTGATGATTAGAATGATTAAGGAGTCCTTAAAGGTCATTTCATGTTCAAACCACTTAATTTGGATGGGTTTTAGGTCAAAATCCACCATTAGGTCACTTCTGGGCTTTATGCAGGGTTCAAGACATCCACCATCTTATGGATGGTTCATAGCATAATAATATCCAAACCATGAACAAATTCCATTAATCTATAGTGAACTTAATTCCTCATCTTCCATTAATGGATTGGGTTCCCATGAAAAGGGTGTGTGGATATAGTAATGTTGAAAAGTGGTATTAGGGTTGTCTGTAGACCAATTCTAACTAGTTATTTTCTTAGGTTTCATTCCTAAAGGTTACCCCCCCAATTCCAACTAATATTTCATGTATTTTTATTTCATATGGAGACTTAAAATTCCCCAAAATCTTTGGTCTTGAGCACTTATGTGATAAAGTGTGTGAACACGTGAAGTTGGCTCTTAAGTTGACTATGTTGAGGTTGGATGGATTGAGTAGGGTTTTGAATCCACTTTTCCTTGTTTTCATTTATTTACAATTTAAACCTCCTTAAAATGGTATTTAAAATCTTCATAAACCCCTCATTTACCATCCAACTTATTGAAAGAGCTTGGAAGAAACTTAAGATGGCAATAGGGTCTGTGAGTAGGCTCATGTGCTTGTATATATTGGCCTATATCCAAGGGCACCTAATGTGACTCTAAATTTTAATCCCTTTAGATGAGTTATTAGTACCCTTACCATCATTTTAGACTTATCCAAAACTATTTTTGGATCCCAGACTATCATCAGGGCCTTCATGGCATGGATCTAACCTTAAACCTACAAAACCAACTATTACAGATAGGGCTTGGTATGAGACAAAATAGTGGGTATACCCACTATTTTTATATCCAAAATATAGTAATTCATACCTTTAATTTATCATGATGAAAATTTTTACTAAATTTTGAGACTTTTCCATGTCTATAAAGGCCTCAAACTATTATTTTGGCTCAAATTGGTAGTAAACTGTATGTTGACTATATGTTTGAGCATGAAAATTTTGAGTTTGGCCCTCTCTATTATTTATTGAGGTATTTGTGATAATTTAGTATCCATAAAATATATTATTTATTAATATAATCTCATATGGTGACTTTCCAACTCTCCCTCTAATTGCATACACTATCCTTCTCAAGCTTAGGGCTCATATCTGAGTTTGCATATGTGTTCTAAAGCCTATGTTGATGTTCCTCTACCTATTTAGATGTGATGACTATCAAAATTTAGCTCTATTTTAGTATGAACCTTATTCATCCTTTTATTATTGATTCCTTCTTATCATAAGCAAAGTATGATTCCATATGTATTAACACTACTGTAGGTACACATTCATATATGATAGTTGTGTATAGGGGTTTGAGCACCATTTGTATATGAGAGGAAGGTGATATGTAGTCATTATAAACTTATATAAAAATATCCACATCTTCATTCACATTTTAAGGATGCACATACTCTCATACTCACACCAATCCTTATGCCTTTGAATGGTCTACACAATACCCTTTAGTGAATTTTCTATAATAGGCTTAAAAGGGTTGGTTGTAGGTGGCTATTTGCCTCCTTCATTAGGTATATGACCATATAGGTCCAAAATTCCATGGTTTCATTTATCCTAAGGGTTATAAGGGAGTATGAAGATATTTTAGCATGATATAGACTTGGATTGAAGTTTGGATGAATGGATGAGGCTACAAATAGAGAGATATAGAGTGTGAGACATAAAAATAGGGTTGATATAGTATGAATGGTAGTGAAAAATGTGTGAAATGATATAAGTATTAAAATGGAGTGAGATGGAATGTGTGAAACATTCCTTGACAAACCTCATGAATCTTGAAATCCTTTACACATATACCTAAGCAAACATGGTACATTGGAGGCAAAAATGAAGCAAACACAACCAAAAAATGAAACCTAAAAATCTCTGAAGAACTTTAATCTTTAAAAAAAACATTAAACTCTTCTATAACTAACTATGTGAGATTAGAGGCAAGGAGGATGGTTTTTAATCCTTTAAGGTCTCTATGAAGTTATAGATTCTTTTTCATAAGGGCATGATGATGATCCATTATCAATTCAACCTCTTTTCATGTTCTTGAGTTGGATTTGAAGGATCTATATATGAAATTGGATTACATAGTGTTTACCACAATGGTCCTCACATATATATAAGATCCTTATTCTTGAAGATAAATTTAAGTGAAAATAGGATATTGAACTCCATCCTAATCAAGGAGGCATTAGGAAACTTTAGAATGATCTACCAACTCTTCAACTTAGTTAGAAACTTCTGATGAAGACATTCAATCCCTATCTATTGAAAACCTACATGTAGATTACACACATGATCAAGTCTTGAAATTTTGATAGTTATATGATCTAACACATGTGATTCAAGTATAATTTTTTTATAGGATCCTTCAATACTTAAGGGAACAACACCAATCATTGGTTTGAGTAGGCAAGCCAATAATTCATGAAACCATTTTTTCCAACTTGGCATATATAGATGAGTATGGCATACATATTCCTTAATTTTTTAATGAATGTTCATACAACTCATGAGACCAATCCCAAGATAAATTTCCATGGGTGAAAGCTAACTGAATGTACTTTCTCTTATTATGAGCTTGGTCCTCTATTCTCTCTCCCTTTATAGCTTGAGTGTAAACCTGAGAAGCTCTTTAAGTCTACCACTAAGCTCAAGGAGAAGATATGATAGTTTTGAGCTTACGTTTCACTGAAACACATTACTTTATTCTCTATTTGACATTACTAACCTCCCTCTACAAAACCATGACTCCACCTGAGCCAGTCTATATTGTATAAATCTATACCACTTGAGAAAACTCTACAACCTACAATTCATCTACATTTATTCTCATTTTAGACCTAAATACATCATTAGTAGGTTTTTTAGATATAAAAATAAAGGTCATGTGACATTTTGAACCTAATGGTATGAATTGAGGGGGTTGAAAAGTCACTATCTAACATGTGTGGGGCTCATTTAGGAGGATTTAGGCATTGACCATCATGGTAATGGATTCAGTGATATATGAAATGGTCTAGTAATGTCTTGATGAGGCTTATGTGGTTTATTAAAGGTGTGTGAGGTCACTTAGTGGCATATCAAGGCTAAATTATGTCTCATTATGAAAAAAACATTGACTTTGGCACACATATATGACCTTAGAGAGGCATATCAACTAAATATCATGTCCATATCATATGAAAATACCTTTATGACCTATTAGAGACCTAAAATGAATCCTAAGACACTTTTAATGATGCCATTGAAACTTTAAAGATGAACATATCTTATGTAGCTGAGCAAAGCAAAGGTTTTTATGAGTCTTCATTAGACTACCTTATCAATTTACCTTCACCATGGAAATTTTAAACTATTAGAACTCCATAAAAGTTACAAGGGACATTAAAAATTCTCAACCACCATGATAACACTTTATTTAATTTGGAAAGGATATATGAATACCGATAAAGTAAAGTTGTAACATGACAAAATAGTAAACTCCTTGAACAACCCTCCTAACTCACAAGGATAAGATGAAATCATGAGACTAATGATAGATAAAAACTCAAGTCATTAGGTTTTCCAATTTATATTTATAGTACCATAAAATTTTAAATAGGAAGCATAGTGAAATGAATGAACAAAGGTATGTGATGTAACAATGAGCATTAAGAGAGATGTCAAGTCATATCAAGCTTGGTCATGTGGTTTTAGGTCTGTATGAGGCTATGGAATATTATTTTCATCATAAAAATATTGGTGTAGTAATATGAGTGTGTTTTTATAGCTTATTTCTACTTGGTTGATGTTTTTTTGAGGTCATGACATCGAAGGAATAGGTCAAGGTATCAAGTGCATTGGAAGCTTGAGCCTACTCATGGCATGGTGAAGGCATGAGTTGATGGCATGATGAGGTGATTAAAATTAATAAAGTGAGATATTTTTAAGGTTATTTTATCATGATAATTATGTTTTAATGTACTCAAAAGTGTCTTAAAATGAGTATTTAAAAGATAGGTCCTTTAGTCTTGGTTTGTACTTAAGCCATTCTTAGACCCTATCTAGCCTAATGAGGCATGAGGATCAGATTTCAAGGTTAATGTATGAATGATAGCATGGATAGAGGTATTACAAGTTTTTTTAGGAATTTTCATAAAGTATGAGGTCATGGTTTGTAATAATATCCATGGAAAGTGGTTTTGAGGTCTATCGAGTGCACATAATGAAGGTATGAAAACCCAAGAAGGACTTTCAAATGTTCATTGGCATGTGTAACATTTGAATGGGAAATTTATATATATTAAGGATACATGGTAAATTTTATTATATATTATCTCTAAGAATTAGTTTTGGATTTAATGGGAAGTCTTTTATGAATAATCGTTAACACCAAAACCTGTGTTAAGCTTCCCTAAAACCCTAATAAGGACTTGATGTGGAAGATATTGTTCAAAACATCCCATAATGGTATAAAATTCCTATAAAAACTATTGTATCATGTATTCAAATATCCTAGGTAGCTCCAAGTGGTGGTGGTTAGTTAGATGAGAGAGAAAATGCATAGATATAGGCTTGTATTTACAGAATTTACTATAACAATCAAAAGTTACATTGGTTAGGAAAATAAAATGGATGGAAGAATGATCTAGAGGCTCATAATACATGACCATGAATGTTTATATATAGGTTTCATTCTTAAATTTTTATAAATTGGTCATCTAAGTTAGTCAGTCATAGACAAACCTAATGGTGTGAATAATGAAAAACCTAGGTAATAGTGAGAAGGTGAATTAGAATGTGTTTTCATGATATAATTATAAAACCAAGTTCATGGATATGTTTTTAAGTAATTATAAGTCACGTTCATTCTTTTTATAAGTTTTTAAGGTCAATAAATATGGTGAAAAAGTTTCTCATAAGTTGACATGTTTGGTTCAAATAAGACAATGTGATATAAGGTCATGAGATTAATCTGAAAGACCAATATTATGCTATTAAACCATATGATTTTTATGTTCAAGTATGTTTTAAATATTTCATATAATATTTTCAATTCATCAAGAGTATTTTAAAGTTTCTACATAGGTTTTGGAAGTCTGAGTTGCCTGACTGGTCTTTATGGTGAACTAGCAATTCTGAGTGAGTGAGTTGTAGAGATTTTATTAAGCCCTTATCTCCTAAGTGAAAGTGTCTAATGCATTTGGTAATTACCCTGAGGTTATTTATACTTTATCTATGTACTTTTTTTATCATATTTTAGTGGATTAAGTGTGTTTGAGCTTCAGTATTGAAAGATAGACTTTTTGGTGTACATAGCCCTAATATGAATGAGTATTATTGAGGGGTTTCATGAAGTGGTTGGACCCAAAAGGTGTTATGAATATTAAAGGGTTTTTCATAAGGTATATTTTTATTTTATATGAAATTATTATTCTAAGTATATAAGTGTAATACTTTCTAGGGATCAAATGGTAACGTGTTGATAAGAAGGCCTAATGCAATTAGGTCTCTATGAGACCTAAAAGTGAAATGAGGTCTAATAGAGTAATGACAGACCAAAAGGGACTCAAAGATCATTAATCATGTTTATGATATTTCCTAAGATACATTATATGACCAACCTAAGAGGTTAAGGATGTGTGGATGACTAAGTGGTATATGAACAAGGAATGGTATATATACAAGGTAGTTTTAGGCCTATTTGGGTAAGCAAAGAGTAAGCATATGAATTGATAATTCAATGAGCCTAAGGTGGTTGAGTGACATGTTTTAAAATATAAAAAGTGATTATAAAATCATTTGATGATGATCATATAGGTATTTTACAAATGAATATCAAGGACACATGACCTATTTAGTATTGATGAGGGTTAGTTGAGTGAAGTAGCCTAGAGGCAGTCTTGAGAGAGATCATGTGGAGTAGAGATAAAGGAGTGTTCATTAATTATTGAGAGGATATCAGTGTTTCATCATAGATATGTTCCTAATGTATGATAGTGGATAGAGTATACATAGAGCTGAGTGGAAAAAATAAGGTTGATTGACTAAGTTTATGCTTGGTCAAAGAAAGAGTTAAAGCTTCCTTATAGGTTGGTATTTACAGAATTGGTCTTGATTGAGTTGGTGCTTGGTCAACAAGGAGTTGTATCTACCTTGTAGGTTTTTTATTTCATAATTATCTTTTGATTGAGTTGGTTCTTAGTCATAGGGGGTTTTAGCCTCCTAGTAAGTGGGTACTTGCTAAATTCAAGTGGGTGCTTGATAAATTTGGGGTTGGTGTTCCACGTTAGGTTGGTGATCAACTAAATTTGATACATTATCTTATAGGATAGTTTTTTCAAGATTTTTTTTATTGATTTTTATTCTTCATGAGGTTTTCCCACATATGTGTATCTTGTTTCATGCTCATGTGATTGGTCCTTAATGCATTACTAGATCATTGTGTTGACTTCATAGTTCATAGATGAGTGGATGCAATTGATTGAAAGATTTTTCACCCTCAATCATTGTGATTTTTATAATTATCCCCTATGTGTTAGATGTGAATCATTAAATGTGTAATAAGCAAGTACAATAGTGACCTAACTTATAACTTATAAAAAATATATCTTGGGATAATCCTTCAGTACTTTAGACCTATAGATGTGTTATACCTATGACTGATGTGGAAATAAGAGAAAATAGGGAATATTTTCTCACGTGAGTGCTTGATTTAATTATTTTGGTAAGTTTCCTAGTAAGTAGGTAAGAATATTCTAGGTAAGGAATGAATAAGGGTTGATATTTTATTTATACCAATCTCTTTGGAGAATATCTCACATATTATAACTTTTTCCAACCATTAAGATATGTTTCATTTGAAAAGTAGATGAATTTTATGGCACTAGGCACTTACATTGTAACAAAACACCTTTCTTGATGTAGGTGTCTATTTAGGATGCAAGTATCTAGGGAGTAAAAAACATCTACAAGTTCAAAACATGTAAAGGTAGAAGATAAATAATTTTTAAGCATTCTAGGCAAGATAGAAGGTCTGGGTTATCAACATAAGAGTGGTCAAACTAATAGATAGTCCAAGGGGCATAAGAGAATATATTTAAGACTTGCAGAAGCAAGAAAGGTCTAGAAATAAGAGGAACATCTAAGGTTTGATTTTTTCAATTGTAAAAGACTAATGTGTTATATAATTCATAAATAGTGTCTACACATTCCATGTATTTCCATCTCATTCATCTAGATAAAATAGGATCAAGCCCAAGTCCCAAATATCAAACACCCTATGGATAAATGAGATAGTTCCACATGGCATAATCCTACTCATTTGGAGCCTATAGATAGAGGCATTATTTTTAAGGTTCCCCAATCATTTGGATAAGTGATATCATGCCATGTGTTTTGATCTTGATCATCCATGACCAATAGGAGCATGCACATACTCCAAAGGTTGGGGAGAATCTAAAAAAGTGAGGGTCATACACATGATAGTGTCCTACTCATCTAGAGCCCACAGATAAATATATATAGTCTAAGGCTAGGAGAACCTATGGATAAGTGAGATCATACCATGTGGAAATAGGCACATAATTTGGAGTTAGATGATTATCTAGATAAGTGAGGGATATCCATGTGGTAGCATTTGGCTCATTCACATAACAAAAGATAATGTGAAGCCTATGAGCCTTTGGATTAATGATATTTAGCCATGTGTGGACATCTCATTCTTATAGAGAAAAATAATGAATCAACCCAAGTCCTTAGGTCCCCAATCACCTAGACCAATGAGATCATGCCATGTGGCACTATTTTACACATCTATGAGTAACATAAGTAGGTTGAAGTATTGATTTTCCCTAATCACATAGATAAAAAAAGGTTGTCCATGTGGCAACATCCCACCAACTCACAACCTAAAAATTACAAAAATGATTATATGGAACTCATGAGACCTTGGTTCAAAAATATTGAGCCATGTGTCAACATTTCACTGAACTCTAGCCCCAAAGTCTCAAGGGCACATACATCAAATCTCATGAACCAAATGGACTAGCAGTATTAGGGCATGTGTCTATATTTCACTAAATCATGGTTGAAATTCCAATGACATAAAATAAGGCCCAAATACACACTAAAGTGACTAAGAGGCCAAAATAAATGGCATTGTACCACGTGTTATTCTTTAGATAAAATAAAGTAAAGGAAATAAGTATGGATCCCAAGAGAATTGTAAAAAAATACATATCATTTTAAAGGATGACTTGACATCCAAATCAATTTTGGTCCATGAATTAGAGATAAGGTTCACATGTTTTGATTGAGTGTAAAATAGAGAAGTGTCACAATGTTAAGGAGTTTCACTGGGATAATTATTTTGACTTCAATAAATAATTAAGAGACAAAAAAGTGGAGCCAAAATCATTATATCTAAATATTTGTTTTATTTTAAAATGGGATAAGCCATTAAATATATTGACAAAGAACCATGTGGCCATCCCCTAAACCTTTCATAGTGCCATAAAGACAAGAGAGGCATGTGCTCCCTAAACTACTTGTGCAAAATAGCTCTAATAAAGACATTCCTCTATGAGTATTTTATTAAATTTCATAGGTTTGAACTCATCGAATTATCATTGGTATCTCAATGAATCCTTTCAAAACCATTAGGATGTGGTCCACATTAGACTTCTCTTTGATGCTCCTTAGTAGCCCATGAAAACCCATTATGTCTTGTCTATTATGGAATGAGGAATATTTTGACATAATTCTATTTTACCATTTTAGGCCATGATGTCCAAGATTTGGATCTCATGCCTCTTAGAGGAAATATCCTTCTCTCCCTTTTATATACATTACTACATAGTATGTTAGAAGGGTCGACTCTATTTGCAAACAAATTTTGTTAGAATAATGCAAAATTGATTTTATGTGTAAATGTGTATGGTTTTTTTGAAGGTCTTCCAATTTATTTTGATTTAATGGATTAATATTAGTGATATTAGACTATAATTTATGCTTTCCTATAGATTTTATGCATTAACTAGGATGTGCTTTTTCTATTTTAGTTATTTTCTTCAACTCCTTTCACTTTACTTGAAATTTGTAAGCATATGTGTGTGATTAAATACATGTCTATTTACATTTAGTTCATTAAAATATGTTTTTAATTAAGCATTTGTCTTTTCTCTTTAGACTCTCTCTCCCCATGTGACTAAATCCCAAGCCATAATGAAACTTAGCATATAGTGGTGAAACTTTAGCTAATAACTTATGGTCCTAGAAGCATGTGTATTTCCCTTTACTCAAAATACTTTATTTATACTTTGCCACCCCTCTCTTTTGATGTTTATTTATGAATAAGTGATCTTTCACTTATTTTATAATGGTGAAGTGAACAAAATTAGAGATTTAGAATTTAGTGTGTTGCATTTATTCTATCTAGGAGTGTATAAGTTCTATAAGTCAATGAGAAAATTAATATTGGACCTCTAGTGGTAGTGTTTCATCTCTTAGATATATATTCCAAGCAAACTATCTAATGTATCCCCATACCTACAACTTGTGCCCTATATTATCTCAATAATAATGCTAAAATGAGAAGATACAAGTTCCCCAATTTTTCCCCTAGTACATTTAGTGTATTTAGCCTCATATTTGTAACTAAGACTGAGATCTTAGACCAAATAATATAACCCACGTGAGATTGGATGAGAGATTAAGGAATTTCATTTCAAAAATATGAGCACATGGATGGAAAGAATGCTAGGGAAGAGATAAGTGAAAAAAGTTTAGAGGAATATTTGATGGACCCCAAGAATGAATAGGTAGATGTTTACCTAATGATTTAACATCAATTAGTGGAAAAATCTAAATTGAAATTAGAAAACTCATAATTGTCTAGGTTTAATGGTTACAAGACTAATATGGCATGACACCTTCGTAGATTGGGCCAACCATAAGTAGAAATCCAAAGGTCACATAGAGGTAGTGGCCATGGCTAAAAGTTTTTTCCTCATTTCCTTGTTAATGTAAAATATCGAATAAAAACACTGATTGAAAGCCCCTAGTTCATGGGCAAGATAAACCTATTTATTATAAAATGGAGACCAAAATTTAATTTGAATAATGCCTCTAATTCAACTTTTTAGTGTTATAGAGTTTAAGCCCTAGGTTGTTAAAGGGTCTAAGTATAGTAAATTAATGTAGAAATATAAATAAATACATCCACTGATTTGTAAAAGAATTGACCTAGTTTGGCCTTTATAAAAATATCAATAAATCATGTAAATAAGTACTAAGATAGAAATTGACTGAGATAGAAGTTATGGAGGCTAAAAATTGAGATAATAATTTATCTAAGTGTCATATATAAGATCCAGGTGTTAAAACCCTTCCTATAAAGTAGTGCCCTAATTGGACAATAGCACTAATGCCACTAGTTTCTTTTTTTGGCACTAATATCCTCTATCAAGAAATATTTCAAGCTTATTGATGCACTTGTGTCTTAGTCTACCAAACTTGTTCCTATGTGTATAGTTTTTATTCCCTATTGGTGACCTATTTTGATTAATTTTGTATACAAAACCTAAAACTCAATGTTTTAAGGGTATTTGATTGGAAAAAGTAGCAAAGTGTGATGTTAATGGGGTAGGCTAGACATCATCAACACCCCACTATGATGAGATTTGCCTACATACCAATACTCTAAAGAAGGATCAAGCCTGATATAGTTCTCCACACCTAAGTGATGGTTTAAATGCAAGTGAAGATAGTATGAATAATCATTTGAGTGATTTTGAGTGGATTTGAAGACTAAAAATATGAGTTTATGGTCTTAGGATGGTTGTAGATGGTTATATGTAGAATTAGGTCAAAATAAGGATTGATAACCTTGATTTTGCACAACTTATTCTAAGTCAGTTTGTGTTATTTACATTTGATTTCCATCTAGTGAATAATGGACTAAAATTTAGGTATATATACTATTTTAGTGCTTGTGTGGGTATTAAAAGAGTTCTAGGTTGACCCTAGGTGATTTTTGTTTTTAAAATATATATGTTCATGACCAAAGGTAGGAAAAGGAGAAAAACACCCAAATTAGGACACTAGGTCCATTGGCGCTATTATCCAAATTATGGTACTAGTGTCTAGGTGTTATAACCTGAGGTACTAGGGACTAAGATTCTAAAGTAAGGGTCTGGGATGTTTAGGGATGTTTAGGGATAAGTGTGGCCTATAGAAAAGTTTGAATAATTTTCTAAATAGGCCCTAAGATAAGTCTAAGACTAAGATAGGGATGGGTGGTCTCAAGTAACACTCTTAGCACTCAAGTGTCATTTTTATATGATTACATTTTTCACCCTTTATTCTAGAAATGAAATAAATTGAAATGACTAGGATAAATGAAAAAGAAGTGTACCTAAACTTACTTAAGAGGAAAAACCTATGAATCTAGATTTGAGTATGTGAAGCATGCTCCATTACATGTCATGTAAATGAAAAGTGCATAGATTAGTCATTTTTAGGAGATATCAAAATAAAATACAAAGATGAGTAAAGAGATAAGAGAGAGGAAATAAATGAATACACATCAATTAGTATGTAAACCAATGCATAAACATGGTGACAACCTCTGTGTGTGTAGATAGTGATAAATTGATGAATAACTTGGGTTGATATGATGGATTACTCAATCCACATGTGTGGGTAATCTAAAACTCATGCTAGTTTTGACCCCATCATTTTCCACCCCTACTTGGTGGATTATGATATGTGAATAGATTAGATTTTACTAGTGGTGTGTCCAAACCTCTCATGTAGGTGGCTTAAGAACTCAAGTAAACTATGACTGCATCATTATCTACCCATGTATATTAGATTCATGTGTAACTATATTTCATAATGTAACTATAGACATGTAAATGTAACTAAAATTGTATACGTTAGCTTTGTAACCACTCATAAACTATAGAATGTAAAATGGCTCTGGGCCACTTAGGAATATTAAGTGGATTTGTAATAATTAGGAATGCCAGCCAATGTAGATGGAGTAAGGCATAAATATGGTGTATAAATTGTAACATTGTTTTTGGTGTGTAAAACATAGAGAATGAAATGGATTGTGTCATTCCATCTAATCAACCAACGCATAAGTGAGCATACAAAAATAATGTGTTGCACAGATGCCCCCAAATTTGGTATTTGAGTATATGGATTCTAGATTGAGTTGTAATAATATGTATCTGAGTATTTAAAACCAAAATAGGAATGATCATAACATGCACAATGCCCCCAATCTAATTAAACTAGTATGAATCTATACTAAACTAAGCCAAATTTGGTAATCTATAACTAAACTTGTGTAAACCTAGACTATACCTACTATACCTTTCTGTCCAATCTAGAATTTCCTAAAACAAAGGCTACTAGATAGTAGTTCCATATCTTAGATAATAGCATTGGTGGCACTAGTGTCCCAATCTGGGCACTAATGTCCAACTTTTCTAATTTAAGTACAACTGAAACTAGTCTTTGTGTCCTTATTTCTCACTATATTTTCTCACTATAATGTCACCCAAGTAAGAAGGGGAGATGCATGAGGTCCATCATCACATCTAAAATTGGAGTGTGTAATAAGTAAGAGACAAGTGTCATGTCCATGAATCATACATAAAATCATACATATAAAACACATGATACACACAAAGTAAGATAAGGGGCCATGAGCTAAGGGACATAGGCACATGTCACTAAATTGAAGAAAGTAAGACATATAAGGACATGCTAAAATGTCTAAATATATAAATAACAAGCAAGTTGGATTTGATCCACATGGAAGGACATGTTCAAATATCTACATACACAATCAATAAAGCACAATAAGGACATGGGCACATGTCTATAACATACATAAAATGAGAACAATTTGGTATAGAGACATAAAGTAATGGCATATTCAAATTCCCTTGAATAGAATAATCATAGAGACATAATCAAGTCTAAACTATAAAATATAGAAATGAAAGTATGTATGAATATGTGGTACAAATTTGTACAAGAGAAAATATGTACATAAGATGAGTCTAAAGTAGTAGTCGATAATGAATCTGAGTAGTGTAGGATGATAAATATCAAGATATAACAATGCTAAATCTGTGATGATGAGTTTATAAAGATGTAATTTGGAAATCAAAATTGTGAATAGGATGGCCCTAAATGGGTGAATGTATCAAATGAGGAACTTGTGTATCTATGTATATGCCCCCAATGGGTAGATAATAGCAAATATGGATCTATGTAGTAGACCTAGGTCTTATAAGTATCTTAAAACACTCAACAAGAATAATTGAAGAATGTATTTATGATAAAAATTGACTATACTAAGATAAATAGCATATGTATTGTCTGGTAAATATAAGAAGTGTAAATATGGAAATGCATACAATCTGTAACTTGTATTTTTTGAGTAAATATTTGAATGTTTGTATGTTTTGGCATATTATCTTATTTTAATATTTTTTAGATATAAGTTATGTATAAGTAACATGAAAATGAAACTATATACAAGAATCAAGAGTAAATGAAACTATGCACAAGTAGGGAGGAACATACTAACTGATGAGTCTCATAAGAGACTCATTATCAATGTGTCCTATGTCAAAAATAGAAATGGTAACTGATCATGCAGTCTGATTTATATGTTGTAGTTGAATTGATTTGGAATGCGAATTTGAGTATTGTTCATTATTAGTACCATAATAATTATAATAACTTGGAATGTTAGTGTTTACTTCTATTGTATCTAGAGAGCATAAGGAATTACCTCATACTATGGGATTGACCTTTCTAAATTATGATTTGTAATATTAATTGTGATTGTGCCCTTTGAAACTATGCTTATTGTAGGCATATGGTGATTTGGATACATTTTTGTTAGAAAACCTTGTTGGTGTTCTAGATTTGAATCCTAGCTGAGCAGAATATTGTTCAAGTCTTTTACTCAAATATAGTCCAACATGGGACTAACCCTAGGTTGTAGGTACCCTAATAATGGATCAAATTTCTAGAAAAGGCCAACTTCCTTATGGATCTATCACCTATACTAAACCTAAACTAGCACTTGCTTGAAAAAGGGAGAGAGATTTGACAAAACTTATAAATCATGTAAAAGTGGTGATACACCAATGATTTGATCACTCCAACTCACACAAAACACACTATGAGACACTTTTAATACCAAAGAATATAAATAGCCAATAAATATTTTAGAATAAGGCATTAATCATTTATCACATTAATAATAGAGGGCAAAAATCCACTTTCAAGATAGATAATAAACTATAAATCACACTTATAATGACCTATAAGAATTACTAAACACTTCTTAAATTTGAGAAAAACTCAAACATAATCAAGGAACATGCATTCACTTAACTATAATGCATGATTTCATATAACACACTTCAATATAGCTTAGAAAAGGATGGAATCCAATCTTTATTACATCAAAGAGGTGTCACAGTACAAATTTTGACAGAGTCTGGTCATACCAAAAAGAGGGATATATGGATCAATTTTAAGGATTATAAGCCTATACTTATAGAGAAGAGAGAGAGAGAGAGAGAGTTGTGGATTATAAAAGGCCCAACCACTTTTTATGGATTATCACTCTTGAGGATGTTGACTCATGATCTTATCAACAAAGAACAAATTCTATAAAAGAACTAAATGTCTATTTCCCTTATCCAATTGTTAGGTCTCTTTTTGGAACCATGTCATCATCTAATGGATTTATTGATGAAGATCATGTCTCAGAATTGACTGAAATGTGCCACATTTGCTTTAGGTATCCAAAAATATCTACTCATCAAAAAATGACCATGATGATAGGTGAGATATGTATTTATGGTCTATATTTTCTCCTATATCGAACATAAGTCCACTATAGGTGAAAACCAATCTTAGACCATTGGTTTTCACACAGTCATAATATATATGAAAATATGCAAACTAATTAACAATCATTTTTCTATCTTTGTCCTTTGTAGTAGATTCAAAAGATCTATTTTACCTATATGGATCTCTACTAGTGATTCTTGGTCTCTGAAATGTGGCCCTAGTTTGCCTTCAAGATCAACTCCTTAACATTTGCTTTGCCTGGGTCCAAAATAACTTATTTTACTTTTGTTAAAATTTACCTAGGCTCATTTTTGTTTATTTTTTTAATCAATTTCCATCTCTAATCATCTACATTATGCCCAAATATATTTATGATTATTGGTTCCATAGATACTTTGACTTATTGACTTTTTTCGCTTTGTTGATTTGTCTATGCATGGATGCCCATGAGTCATTGATATTCTACCAAATTAACATGCTTGTGCCACTTTTCCTATATACATTTACTCTAAAATATTATGACCTCTTTTACCTCTAATTTATATTATATTTTAATGCTTGATCAAATTCCAACCTTTGATCTATTGGGACCCACTATTTAAAAACCAATGGCTAGTTCATGATCTTAAAATTGACATCATCACTCCCATCAAATGACATTCTCATGAACATCATTTACATTTACATGAATATAAAATTTAAGCTCAAATGGATTTCCTTTAATCTATCTAAAACTTGAAATCTATGTGAACATTTCCCATTACTTGATCAACTTTGAAGATTTGTATCTTGAAGCACATGAATCATGGAGGGGTCAAATTTGCAAGAGGTGTTTTAAAACTACAATATATGAACCCGTTTTATCTACTAGTCTTGGGTGCCTTATGAGTGAAGATATAAAATTCTCAAGTTGACTGGTCCATTTGATCCTGCATGATGTCCTAGCGATAGTCTAGTTCATTTGGCTAAGTATGGGAAATTTAGTGAAATTTGACTGAGGAGCCAACTTTGAACATGTATAACTTCTACCACACTTTAGTGGATGATCTAAAACTTAGTGTGTAGTAATTAGGGAAAAATATAGATAAACCCATATAATCACTTTTTCCTTAAATTTTTATACATGTGAGATATGGCCTTATCAATATGCTCACTTAGCTTTATTTGAACTTCTTTGAAAATAGCTATGGAAAAATAGCAAAATTTGGTTGAGAGGCCAAATTTGGATATCCATAATTTTTTATGCACTTTAGTAGATGACCTAAAACTTGGTGCATATATTCTTGGGACTAAATTTAACAAACCCATATAATCATTTCTCCCTAACTCATCCACCCATGTCAATTATGATGTCAAAAAAGTGCCTACTAAGAAATTTTACCACTAGATCCAAGTGTCCTAATGAAAAAAATAAAGAACTAGATGAATGATATGCACTTCCATACTTATTCCAAGGACTTTTGAAATTCTATAGGGTCTTTAAAAATCTATAGATTTTTCCCTTACAAATTGACAACTTACACTTTAAGTGAACTTAAAGTGTTTTAAAATATTTGCACTCTACATGATCTTTTTAGGCCCACTTATTCCATCCAAACATATGCTTACATTGAATCATTAGACCATTCTAGTTGAAAAGAAATGGCTATTTATTGTAGCCTAAATTTGACATTTATGAGGTTATCTTAGACTTTTTGAATCAAATGGCTATTTCTTGTAGCTTGAAATTGACATTTGTGCAATTGTTTGGATCATAAATCCTACGAGCTATTTCCTTTAGATATTTTGTTGTAATTTTGTTTGGGGTACCTTATTTTAAAATGGACCCTTTGGAAACCTTGAACTGGACCATTTTCTTGAAAATTTACCTTTCGAGACTTTTGAAAATAGACCACTTTATTGAAGAATGACCCTTCGGGACTTCTATATGGTTCACTTTCATGAGAAAAGACCCTTTGGGAAAATGTGTTGGCCACTTTACTTGAAAAATATATCCTTTGGAAAAAGTGTTTGATATACTTTGCTTGAAGACTCACCCTTTGGGATTTCTATGTTAGACCATATGTTGAAGACTTATCTTTCAGGAAAATTGTTCAGATAATTCTCCTAAAAGAAATAGGTCTTTGTCTTTTACTTCAGACATTTTGTCCAAAAGGATTCATGCCTTTGAAAACTTTGTCTTGGATAATTTGTTTGAAATAATTCAATAGTTAGCCAAAAAAGGGTTCCAAAAGAATATGCCCAAAATGAACACTTAGTCAAATAAAAGGTCTGAAAGAATTCACGTAAAGACTTAGATCAAAAAGGGTTTCATACTTAACTTTTACTTGAACTACACTTGAAATGTCACTAAATCCTTGAAGTCTTGGACACTATGAAAAACTTTTTAGATACCTGTTCTTTTCAACTATAGAAAAGAAGATCCTACTCCTTCCACTAAATTCAGACAATAGGCATAATTTTAATATGTAGACCTAATTTGGTCAACATCTTTGATAACTTTGATGGGTAGCATAATTACTATGCTTGAGAACTCAGACCATATACATGACTCTTGGATTATTATATATAATACATGGACCCTTTCCATGATTATAAGATAGTCTTTTGATTTTTAAATACAAATAATTCCAACAAATAAAGAAAGAAAGAAACTGAAAGGGAAATTAACCTGATAAAATAAAGGAGAATAAACTACTGAACAAATATGTAAATAAAAGCACTTATTTGGGGCAAAATATAAATTAAAATAGCTATTATTAGAGGTTCTTGGTTCAATATAACATGCTAAGGATGAGGATAGCTAAGTTATACTATTTTGCATAGGAAAGAGCAGTAAATTCATAGTTAACAAAATCATAAGAGAGACAAATGATGTGCACTCAAGGAACTAGATTAACCAAAGATTTATTTAGATGTACAAAACATTTATATTATTTTTAAGATATATTAAACCTTATCATTAAACATGATCACTCAAAATAAGGATAAACATAAGAAATTAGATAGGTAATCGTGAACTAGATAGCATATATTGATCTCAATAAAGGGGTCATCAACTTCTTTATACAAGCATACATGTTTATAGTCCTTACAGTTCCTAAATATTCATATTATTTTTTATATGATGGAAACAATATAATGAGACTATTTTCCTTCTATACTTTACAATCTGAGAGGATAGGACAAAATACACAAGTTGACAATTATATATAACGCATAAATATTCAAAGAATATCTTATGCAATATTTCTTATCTAATTTTATTCTCCCAACACTTTCCCAAATGTAAAGTTTTATTACATCCTAAGATAATATTTTAGGTTAATCTATCTTTATGTTTAGGGAAAAATCTTGATAATTTGGGTAGACTAGCAAGAGTCACATTAATCACTCAAGGTGTCATTTCCTGGTTTTCACCTCATGCACACTACTTAGTAGACCTTTTGGATTTTAAAATAAGTATCATACCAACCTAATACCCTTTTGGGTATTCAATAGGTTTGTGTAACTAGGTGGCTACCTTTTATAGGTTTTCAACCATCTTAGACTCGCTTGTCTCACTAATCATCCCCAATACAGAAAAACTATTCAAAATTATACAAATTTTTTTCAAAACTTGCATAGTGCACAATACTCAACTGGTGGGTGGTGGTGTATCTAAGTAATAATGTTGTCCAATAGGATCCTTGACCCTTATCTACTCAATCATGCATTATGTAATTGTTTTTTGGAGTTTAGAGGGTGGTATGTATATAAGAACATTGAGCATTAGAGTCACCTCACTACAAAATGGAGCCAAGTTAGTCTTGAATGCATCCTAGTCTAACATGACTTCTTGGACCATGTGAATCAAGACACACATTGGTGTATAACTCCTAATGATTTCCTTCAATTTGTCATTCTACACAACACTTAATTCAACCTTTATATTAGTGACCTTTACTTGGATCTCTATACTCAATTAGTTCAAATTTTTTGTGTCTCCCTACCTATTCTCTTACAAATGCACTACATCATACATCCTATTGCTATCTTAGAATTAAATCACACACATTATCTTGATCATTGAATTATTGTTGGAAAGTTTAGTTTCATCAGTTAATGTAGTCATGGTGTGCATGGTTATGTTGGATGTGGTAGCTGTGATGAAGTCTACACTAGAGCTTAATAGGAAATTGTAGAATTATTTATTCTAATATAAAAGACTACATGTGATTTAGTGTTCTTGAAGGGATGCAATGTTTATCATACCTTGGTACTCCTCCAACAAAGTAATCAAGGTTATGGTATCATTTTTCACATTATAACCCAGGTTACCAAGTGCACGTAGTTACTATGTCATGCACCAATCATTGGAAAGCTACATTATGAGGGAAATCATCCTACTATGGTATAACATGACTTGTTCACTGACAACTTGAGAGGCCAAATATTGACAAGCATCTTTAATTACCTTGGCTACTTTATGCAATTGTGCCCTTAGTTCTATATTCTCAACCTTTACTTGATCTCACTCTTATTTTAGGGAGGCCACCTTTTATGTAATGGATTCTTGGAAAACTATGGCTCCCTCCAATTTTTTATTCAAGGGTAGATGAGATACATCCAATGATGCCTCCTACTTGACTAGAAGAGTGGTCAAAGTGTTCATCATCATTATTAGATCGTTACATGGCATAGTGCTAGTAGAATGGAAAAAGTAATGCATCAAGAAGTGACTATTGGGACATCCTAGAGCTAGACACCTCTTAATGAAAGCTATAGCAATTGATTTTGTTCTTATTTTATGACTGGTAATTTTTATTGTGATGTGGCCTCTGATGCTAGCTTAGCTTGCTATGCAACATCCTCAACCATCTTCTATTTCACCTCTTCCTCCTATTTCATCTTCTTCTCTTCTTCATCCCTTTTATTTTTCTCCTCTTATTTCTTTTTCTTCCTATTTTCTTCCTCTTCTCTTTTCTTATTCTTTTCCTCTTTCTTTCTCTTTTATTCATCTTCTTTCCTCTTTTTCTCTTCATCTTCCTCTTCCTCTTTCTTCTCCATCTCATCTTCTTCTTCCTTATGCTTCTTTTCTTATTCTTCCTTCTTCTTTCATCCTTTATTCTTTTTCTTCTTTCTTCCTCTATTTTTTGTTCCTATGTACCCTAGGCCTATGCCCTAGATTATGCTTATGTCTACACATGTTATTGCTATAAGACTTCATCATATTCCTCCTTTTTGGTAGTTTCTTCTACATGTTGTTGTGCTTGGCTTGTTGCATCTTGTTTCCATTTTTCCTCTTCTTATTTTTCCTTATTCTCCTTCTCCTCTTGAGCTTGTTGTTGTGTGGTGGTTTATACTTGGGTTTGTTAGGCCATCTCTTGTGATTTTTTTATATCTTCCTTTGCATCTTTGGCTTTTCTGGAGGCCTCTAATTCCTTGTCTTGATGTGTTTCTAGCTGGTAATTCTCTTCTTATTTATTTTTCTTCCTCTCTTCCTTCCTACACCTACATTCAAATGCATAGGTATATTATTCTCTTTCAACCTATTGTTCTTTATCTAATATCTACTCCATTTCACTTTCTCCAACCTCTTGTGCCTATGCTAATGGTGGGGAGTCTCTAGGGCACATCTCTGAGTTGGGTATTGACTACTTATTTCTTCTTATGGTGACCAATCTACCATGGTGGTGGTATAAAAGTCTTTGGTATAGGTTGTGGTTCCTATTCAATAGTGGACCAGCCAAATGTGCATTCCTCTAAAGTAGGGGAGAATCTCATATCTTTCCACATTATAGGCCTATGCACAAATGGTTTTGGTGGGATTTCTAGTAGGGGTGAAAAAATGACATCGGGTGTATATGTGGGTGTATATTAGGGCTATAAGAATTTCATTCTATGTTGAAGTTATTCATCCTCTTCTTTATTTGTATCCATAATTATGGATGGCAGGCAAGCTATAAGTTCCACCCATAAGTTTGGTAGTACCTAATTTTGAATTTTCACCATGCACACTACCATCCAAAAAAATAATTCCTTTTCTTCTTCCTTCTCATAATAGTCCCCATCCATGTCTACCAACATGATTTGGTAGACCTTTTGCACATTAGTTCCCATATCCATGAGATAATAAGACCCAATAAATTGTAGTACCTTTAGATCATATTTTCATGATGTTTTATGTGTTGTGTGCTTTAGAAGAGGTGACACCATATGAGGGTTTACTTTGCATTTCCCCATCTATTATTGTGAACTAGATTCTGGTTTTGAATTTTGCATCATAGGAATGTCTGCACCCAATAGTATGGATCATAGTGGATTTTCTCACCTTGTTACATGCTCATTCTATATATACACCTTAACCTATGTCATCTCCATTTTGATGAAAAATATAAGTGGTTTGAAGGGTGATCACGGTAGCTCATGGATCATAATAAAAAATTCCTTCAAAAATAATATTACATTAGTGTGTTATCTAAGATACTAGAGGACATCTGGTGGGACTCAAGGGCATGTTGCAATGAGATCCAAACACTCTTCCCACCATGCTTTAAACTTATCCTCATATGTGAGGACTCCATGTTCCTATGTACATATGATGTTATGTAATTTTTGTGCTTGCCAATAATCCATATCTGGATGTACTTCCCCCTTAGGTGACTTCCAATGTAAAGGAGGAGGATGATAAATTGATATTGGAAGGTATACTTCAGAGTATTGTGACACTTTTCAATGTTTTTGATCAACTCTTGTGCAAAATACTTAGGCTAGTTTAATTTCTCACCTCAGTGGATCATCTTATGCACAATGTCTATAACTCCCTTAGGTATCTATTTAGCAAATTTGGTTATCTACCAAAAACATCTAGTGATGCATTAGACCAGAATGCACATAAGTTCATTTAGGATCTCATTGATGTGGATCCCTAAGTTTTATTGCATATACTAGTCCTAAAATTCTAAAAAAATAAGAGGTTTTTTGGTCTTGTAGGCCAACAAAAAATATTCAAACATAGGCATGACCAAATCTCAGGCTATGTCTTATGTGTTAATGATGATCATCTCATTAAACCTTAAGTATATTACTCCCTTATTATACCATCTAATAAATACTTGAACAATTTCACCCATGTTACCAAAGGTTGGCATTCAAAGTAGGTACTCAACATCTCTATTATGGAATCTATGGGGAACTATGAGGGTGAGTGGCTATGCACCATCCATAGGGTTCAACCAAAAAATATTTTTTTTTGGCTTCCTAAAAGTATTTAAAGGGCTATTAATCACTATATTTTATTTGTTGAATTTCCATATTAATGCCCATGTCTTCTTTCTATGCTTCTAAGAGAGGTCAAATCAATGGCATAATATCCATGGTGGTGTGAGAAATTTTTTGATTTCATTTTAATTGCTCTATGCAATAGAATTGGTTTGGCTCTTGATAGTTATAACTCTTGAAAATATGCCAAGTATGAAATGTGACTATGGGGTTAGAAACTTAGCTTTTATAGATTCCATGTCTCTTGGCTTCCATGTCAAGGTAATACCTAGCTATCTACTCATCTTGAATGCAATGGCAGATGTAGTGGATCCATTTCAGATCTAGCCATTAAAGTAGTTAATCATTGGTACATGTGTGGAGTTACACCGTTATGCTCTTAGTGTCCATATAAGGGGTTCAAGATGTTGATGTTGACTAGCCACTAATTTGTGAAAGATTACATCTATCAACCCTTTCCTTTTGCATTTATTTCTAGTGGTTGACCATTATTTAAACTATATCTTCTGATGTGATGTTCTAGTTTCTTTCTCAAACTTAATACTTTTTTTATCATTCCTTATTGACTTTTCTAGTTATACACGTGGATTTTCCTATGCACTCGTAATTCATGCGATGTTTGTTCTATGTAATTGACAAATTTTATTTACTAATATCATCTAAAAAAAATAAATATAAAACAAACACACATATAAAACTTAACAAAATAGGGAAATCCTGATTTACATGGTGCTACTCAGCACCCACTCAATTTGTGGAATGATATCAATAGTTATTGACAGTAGGACTTAAGCCTACAACCATTTACTCACCTTGACAATATAGTTCCCTATAAATCTCTTAAAACTACCATTACTTACTACATTAATTCATGCATAATGTAAGTCCCTTTCTATCTTATTTGTAATTTTCCTAAGAATACTTTGAACTAGATATCATACAACAACATCAACTGATCTTTATGAAATTCCTTGTGTCATAAGTTCTTATCATGCCATGATTTTTGACTTTATTTATGCACTTTCTATGTCCATGTTTCTATTTTTATGAACTCATCCATCTTATTTACTTCTATGAGTTGATTAGTGAGAGATTCCCACTCTCCTAAATGCATAACCATAGGGATGCATAGATTGGGTACTAGATACTCCATTAACATGACTATTTCTAGACCATACACCAACTAAAATGGTGTAAATCCTATAGCAATTTTATAATTTGTATGATATGCCCATAAGATCATAGGAATGTGATCTTCCCAATCATCCCACTTAATATCATAAATTTTTATGAGCATGTCCCAGTACCTTATTAGAGGCTTCAACCTAGATATTCACCTATGGATGATAGGTTGTGATTTTTTAATGGGAAATCATGAATTCTTAAATCAAGGCCTTGATAGTATTGTTGAGGAAGTGCATTCCTCTATTGCTAACTAGTTTGATTAAACATACAAACCTGGTAATGATGTTTTCATACAAAAACTGTGTTACATCCTTCACACTGTAGCTAGGTATGGTAGTAGCTTTAACCCATTTAGTGAAATAGTCCATCATAGTAATGATATATCTAGCCTTGCTACACCTTCTTGGTGGGTTTATTGGTCTAAATAAATTAGTACCCCATTATTTGAATGGTTGTTCTTATAGTAGGGGTTGAAATGACATCTCATCTTTTTAAAGTGGTTTTCTCATTCATGGAAAACATCACAATGTTATGGAATGTTATGAGCATCCTAGAATAAATTTGGGCACCATATTATACTCTATAGAATATTTTTAATAGTATCTTCCTCAAAGATTTGATGTCATTCATGTTCAAGGACAACCCTGCATAAGAATTCATCCTTTCCCAAATGATATAGTAGTCCTTTAATGATAGTGTATAGAAGTGATCTAGTTATAAACTACTTTTTATCCCATTCCTAAAAGTGTGAAGTGAAGATTCCTTTCTTCAGAAAGTTGGAAATAACTTCAAAATTTTCAAGAATCATAGTTATATGGAAGAGGTGTGCATTAGGGGAGTCTTCTTATAGTTCTTATGGCTCTTCACCATTTAGAATTTAACTGAGGTGGTTAGGTCCCACATTTTCTCTACTTGGTTTTCCATTTATTCAAAATTTAAATTATTGAAACAACATCAACCAATGAGATATTCATCTTCCTAACATCGTTTTATTGACCAAGTAGTGTAGATCTTAATGGTCCATAAAAACTTTGAATGATGTCACCAAAAGATAGTGCTAGAATTTTTGTAATGCAAACACAATGGCCAATGATTATCATTATATGGTTGTATAATTTTTCTCTATATCAAAATTTTTTGGCTAGTAAAGTGAATGGGACGATCAAGTGCACCATCTCTAGGCTATGTAATTATTATACCAACTATGATGCTCAAAGCATCTACATGTACATGAAATGGCTTAGTCTAGTCTAGGAAAACAGGTATAGACACAGTGACCAATCACTATTTAAGCTCAATGAAAGTCTCTTGGCATTCATATGTCCATATAAACTTAGCATTCTTGCATAGTAAAGTTTTTAGTGGAGATGATATAATTGCATATCCTTTGATAAATTTTTGGTATTATCCTATATGTTCGAGAAAGGAGTGCACTTCAATGAAACTAGAAAGTGGTGGCATAATCAAGATTACTATGGTTTTATCTTAATCCACTAAAATTCCATCACTATAAAT
The DNA here is from genome assembly GCA_037957365.1 of Torreya grandis. Taxonomy (NCBI): domain Eukaryota; kingdom Viridiplantae; phylum Streptophyta; class Pinopsida; order Cupressales; family Taxaceae; genus Torreya; species Torreya grandis. Next base: position 448,773 of record JARHVA010008317.1, read on the forward strand.
AAAATGTCTAAGTAAAACACCAAAAGGTGTAAAAAAATAGACATTTATTCAAATTTAAAGTGATGCACAAAGCTTGACATCATTCTAACATCAAACGCAAGTTGGAAAAATGATCTTTAACTAAGGAGAAGACTACCCAATCATCTAAATAAACTTCTAATAAATCATGGATGAAATATTTTAATTCTATGATTACTACACATGAGAATACCACAAGTTCATTATTTATACCAAATGGCATGACATTGTATGCATAACCCCACTTTGTTGTAAAATTCATTTTGGGTCTATCCTCCTCTATGATCAAAATCTGATGGTATCCATTGAACCCATCTATAAATGAATATACTTTTTGGCCTATGATAGACTCTAAAACTTCATTTATAAATTTATGGGGAATGGATCATTTATGTAGGAATCATTAAGAATGTAATAGTCTCCACATACCCAAATTTAACCTATTTTCTTGGGCTATACTGCCATTAGGCTTACCCAATCAACTTTTTCTACTAGATAGATTATTCCTACATCCTACATTCTATCTAGTTCTAATTTTTATTTTAGCTTCATATTGGAGTCCAATTTGTATGGTTACTTCTTGATTAGATGTGTGCACTCTTTCAATTCAAAGTGCATCTCACCCAAAAATGGATCGACTCCTCAAACCTATGATAACTTAGAAAGGAATACGTATTGGTAGTCCCTCAAAAGTTGTAGGGCATTTAAAATATTAGTATCCATCCAATAGTATCCTAAACTTGTGAGTTTTAAAACCTCATTTATTCTGATGTTATCAATGTGTTTCTTGAGAGGTTTTGGAAATGTATTTCTTTTATCTTCATCCACTGATTCTTAGATCTTCCTTTGCCCTTCTTATTGACCAAATTTGACCCTATGGGTCAAATTGAGACCCTTATACGTAAAAACTTGTTTCTTAGGTGTTTTATGGGTCTAATATATATGTTTTAAGGTGTATTATAGGTCATTTAGTGTGATTTTATGTTATATTAGACTTGGTCATTAGATCTTTTAGTCATTAAATCATTTTGAGTAATTTTTGAGTTTTATGACCTCCTTGAGAAGTATGAAGGTGTAATAATGGTTATTTCACATTCCATGTGTCATATTATGCCTTAATAAACTATTCATAACTGAAAAGTGGTAGGTTCTTCAAAAGAAAGGGTAATTTTCTTGAAAAAGGAAAGAGTTTGGCATTTATACAACCCACAAGGGAATGTGACACATGGGATAAGGTTAAGGATTGTCTATTGAACTTAATAAAATATATTTCCATGATTTACTTATTTTTCAAGTGTCAAAATTGGGATAAAACTATTCTACTCCTTTTTCACCCTTCTAGAAACATAGAACTAGTTAGCAAGTTTATGCTTGGTATGGATAGTTAGAGAACTTCCAAGTCGAATTCCTTTGGTAGATGAAATATAATTCAAATAGATTAATTTCCATAATAATTTTTTTAATAATTATGTCTTTTACTTTATGAACCATCCTCATTAAGTTGACTATGTTTTTTTACTTGCTAATCTGTGTACCTTATAGGTTTTGATCTTATTTGGATGATTACGTACAATATAATTACTTATATTGGTTATGTATGATTTTTACTCCCTTATCTCAATTTATCCATTATTTTTTTCTCATTTTTAAATTATTTTATAGCTATAATAACTCACTTTTTGGGAAGGTGTTGATAGTGGACTTGCACTCCAATTTCACCATTTGTAGAAAACTTCTTTTTCTATAATGGATTTAATATAATGTGGAATGATCTATTAATCACTGCAAAGGGTTTATGAAAATGTATTTCTTTCAAATTTTCAATATTCAAAATGAGCATCATTAAGGTTATAGTGTAATTGGATACATAGTTAGCTCCCAACTCATCCTTAGTCTCAGTCATGACTTGTGGAGGCTATGAGAGAATCCAAATAAGTATAATGAAATTATAACAGAATTTAGTAACTTATATCCACTTTATTACTCCATAAATATTTCATATTATTCAATAAATTAATTCTATTATATTCATGTTTAACACTTTCGCATAATTTGACATCAACATGCTCATCTACATGTGCTATGGAGGGGAAATGTCATGTTGAAATGAAATTTTGACTTATTATTAATATTAACAAGTTTAATGGGATCCAATTTGACATTTGAATAATATAAAATGGTTTTTTGAGGCTCATATACCATGGGTTTATTTCATAACCCTACTTACTACCTACATACAACTCAACATGCTCATCTACAGGTACCCTCATAGGACTCATCATATTGAGAAGGAGTTTTGAGCTGAGATAGGTTATTGACCATTAAATGAGTATTATTTTTAATGTTTTATGTTTTTATAAAACTAATTAAATTATAAACATAATACATACTACCCAAGTTGTACCCACTACTTGTACATGGAAACAACCACCTACAAGTGGCATTAGTAGAGACATAAAGATATTTGTATAGAGAGGTTAGATAAGTGGTGACACCCTCATTAAAGTATTAGATTTATTTTGACATCAAAAGACCTATTTTAAATTTTGTATTTACAAAGGGAGGTTATAAACCATTCGAAAGGATTTAGGGACTGTTCTCAAGGATCAAATCCATAAACATGCAAAATAGAGCACTTGGGATTTTTGGAGATACCTTAGAACAATGTTAGGTTGAGATCTAACCATACAAAATTCACTCATTATATATCCTCACCATAAAGGTTAAAATTGAAAAATTAATAAGGTGACTTGATCCTCTAGTTTTCTTACTAGGAAGGCTCAAAATTATCCCTTTGGCCACTAAATTATGACAGTGCCATCTACAGATTTTTAAAGCTCCAATGTGACTCTATAATATTCAAGTATAGATGAGGTATGTATTCATGGTTAAAATATATTTTAAAGATTAAGGACATAAAAATAAGAATAATTATCTTTAAAATAGATGATATATTTTTTTTTCCTCATGAAACACCTATAGGTGCCATTATCTACAAACTATTCACCTACAGCCAAAGCTCAAGTTCTCACACTATCCTCAACAAGGACTTAAACATGGAACACTCAAATTAATATATGGAATATGTTTGAAACTATATCATAGGATACAAGGTTTGTGTGTATCCTATCAAAAAAAAATCACACCTATAATATTATACTAGTCATAACATAGTTGACTGTGTTTGACTGTCACAATAGTGAGCATGTTTGAGGTTCAAAGTATGGTATAGACTAGGAAAGTTGAGACAAATGAATTAAAAAAAGTATATTATGATCCTATGGTAGTATATAAAATTTTTTATATACTTTTCTCAATCCAAAATATGCATGGTTACCTATAGGTGCCTTTCTAAGATACAAAACATAGTCAGGAGTTTGTGCATACAATATAGACTAGGCAAGAGTATGATGAATGCATGAAGGTTTGAAGTGATATATTAAGACTATAATCCATTAAATGTGATAAAAATATCATAATTTCATTATATATATATATATATATATATATATATATATATATATATATATATATTAAATATGAGGATCTCTAAACAAACATCACACAACCCACATCACAAATCCTTGCACACGGTCTATTTACCTATAGTTTGTTCTTGGTTTTTGAGGAATTAGAAGGTCAAATCATAATACCAAGGTATGTATTTTTGTTCAAAGTGTATTTATTACTTGGTTAATCTCCTACACAATTTATTTGGTATTATAAAATAGGTTAATTTCCATCTATTTTGTCTTAGCTAGAGGGCACTTCCCTTATGAGCAAAACCTACATTCTTGACAAGAGGTGATAAATGGATGGAATAAGAGACAAATAAACCTTAATAGGAGGTTTTTTGAGTTGAAACACACCTAATAAAAAAATATTAGAATATCACATAAGGGTTAAAACTTAAAATGATGTATAAACCCTTAAGACTTACAGCCAAGCTTATTAGGCATGGCTAGGCCTAGAATCTAAATGGTAGGTCACTTTCACTTATAGCTCTTATTGAGACTTATAAATAATTGAAACATGTTTTTAAGGTGAAGATATAAATTTACAATCTCTTGGTATGCATAAAAAACATAAATAAAGACATTATTGGGCTCAAGACCAAATCAAACCAATGCAAAATGTGAAAACATGCTTGATAGGGTGATTTCAAATGCTCACATATTTCATGAGACATTTCATGGAGGCCAAGGGAGTTTTTATAATTTGATATGGTTCTTATAATTTGATATTTTGTAATTTTTTTTCAAATTCAATGTCCCATATTTATGAGCAAAACTTAAGAGGGTAAATAGGCCTAAACCCTTGTAAAACCCTTGTTAGTGACTAGTTTGAGAAGACTAAGGAGATAATGCACCCAACTAGAATATTTGGCCCTAAATTATTATTGGAGGTTGTAGATGAATCAGTCAGTATCCTTACCATTAGGATGAGTTGTATGGAATCTATATGAATAGGGTACAAATAGGGTTTTCTTGACTATTTTATAGATTTTGTAGGTTACAAGAGGTTTCAAGAGATCCCAATCACATTTAAGGGAATATTATGAATTAATATAACTCCCCACTTAACTTTAATGCATTATAATAACTCCTAAGTGCCTTAACTAGCTACTTCATCTCAACCAGTCAAAACTGGAATAGTGAGCAATCTAGTGAGAAGGGTGGAAAACTTAAAGTAAGCTAATTTTAAGGTATTATTGATACCTCTAAGTCTATGGAGGGTATTTAAAAATGTAATACACTCCATTTTACATATTTTAATTTAAAAATAAATCTAATTTTTAGGCCAAGTGTGAGGGGTGACTAAAAAAGGAGTTCTTTAGACTGCAAGAAGTGATGGCTCACTTCTAGGAGATTTTAGATTAGTAGGACTATAACCAATGCATGGAGAGGAATGTCTAAAACCCTTCCCTATAATTATAATAATTATAACTATCCATAATCAGTTTTTGTATGTTCAAACAGTGCTAAATAATGAAGGTAGTTTTCTAAGCCAGAATGAGAACTCCTATACCACTTTTCAAGAGTTTCATGACTTGGGGCGACACTTGTGCTTCCTAAAATTGCATGGTTCATTTCACATATTATTATAATTCATATTCAATTAATTTTTTCATCTTTACAAGTGTTCTTGTCACCTTTTTACTTCTTCTCCTCTCTCTCTCTCTCAAGTTCTATAAGAACTAGCCATTTTGGCCATTATAAAATATGCTCCACCTAAGTATGGCAAAGCCCTTCTCATTTTCATACCATTTTATAAATAATATTACTAATTTTTATCTATTCCATAACTATTCATAATGTGCATACTTGAATTATGGATCTTGATTAGTGAAGACTATGGATTCCTTAACATGTTATTTCATTCTCTCACCTATTTGCAGTTTCTTCTTATAGGTCATATGAAGTTTTCTAGGAAATGTCAAGGTTAAGTGAGTTATCCTATTCACTATTTCCATTCAAGGCTTCTTATCTATCCCTCTTATTCTAAACATTCATCCATAACCTCATAATGAAACATTGATGTGAGAAGATTCAAATTAGAAAAGTGTATGTTTGGTTAGTCCTTTGTTCTCACGTATAACATGAAGATAGTTAGAAGTCATCAACTTATTTGGTGTATCACCTCCCTTAGAATATTTTTCTTTAATTTTTATCTCTCCCTTTTCCCTCACAAATTTTAGGTGTAGTAGTGATCCAAAGTGGTACATCAAGGGATCTAGCCCTATCTAAAGATTCACCTCACTCTTACGTTTACCCACATCCTAGAGGTGTTTCAATTGTGCCACTTGGATGAGGAGAGATGAGACATCTCCTCAAAGGGTGTAAATCCAAGTGAAAATAGTTTTTGGCATGCCCATTGGGACCAAGTTCTAAGAGAGTGAGAATATTATTGGTTTGTCTTTCCCCTATCATCTTTTGGAAGCAAGCAAGCTAACACTAATGGCAACTCTAAATGATAACTTCTAGTTGTAAGCAGCCTAAGTATATCTATTTGAAAAAAATTATTAATTTTTGTGTTTCCTTTGACATATGAGGTTGATATGGATAGATATGTCTAATACTCCTATAGTTAACCTTCTTATTATCATTACTATGAACCACATTTTACTCCTCAATAGTCTTATCAAAATGGCTATCAATTCTATGAGCCATGACAGCCCTATAGACCTTAATTTCCCTCTCCATACAGACACCATGTTTTTAGACAACCCTATGAAGAAGGAAACAAAGAAACCTATCAAAAAATACCTCTTTATCCATCCCAATATGAGCCATATCATTCAGATCATGATGCTTATCAGCCTTAAGAGTAATCCTATGAGTCTTATCATGAGAAATTACATGATTCCATGGATTGTAAACAAAGATATTATTGGAAATATGTATCTCCTACTTGTGTATGTGTTTCTCCTTTTAATCAACATAATAATGCACTTCCTTATGATCTTAATAGTGCTTTTCTCTTTCCCATATCCACTCATAATCCTTATCATTTATCCCACACTCCATCTCCAACTCATAAACCTTATAATTCACCTCACATCCCATCTCCTTCATGTGATCCTATCCATCAACCTTCCACCTCACCTCTTCTTGAGGAAGAGCCTATATTGAGAGAAGCATGGGAAGAAGAGAAAAATCAATTCATGGTTGATCAAGAAGATCTCATGAGTGACTATGAGGAATAAATCATCATAGGGACCCCCCTTGGTGAATAAAAGGACAATCCAAAAGATGATTCTTTCATATTTTAAGGTATGTGTGTCCATGAAGTAGTCTCTAATGCCTCCATTTTTTAGGGGATGTGTATCCATAAGGAATGTGGCCAAGACTTGAAGAGAGAGGTATTTGACAAAGACTCCATATCTAATCATGAAGTTTTGGATGACCATCTCAAGCATGAAGTGGAGTGTACTATCAAGGATGAAGGTCAAATCACTCCTCAAGAAGTAGTAGTCCTAAGAGAGTCTTATGAGACCAAGGTAGAGGAAATATCTCTTGAAGATGACATTCATGAAGAAGATTTATTATAGAAGTTTAATGCCATATGAAAGGAATTTGATAACTTGGGTAAAGTTTTTTCTTCTATAAAAGATTTCATATCTAGTGACAAGTTTGTTAATGAGTCTAATGAACATGATCTTAATTGCTCAATCAAACATAAATATGAAGCTCATTCTATTGGTCAAGAATTATTGTCATGAAGCCATTTGATGATGCTACTGTAAAAGAAGTTATAAGCATGGATAATGATGTCAAGGAAGATCTTGTTTTACCTAAAAGATAGTCAAGATCTCCATCTAAGGTAAAACCACATTCAGGGATTTTGGAACATGGTGAATGAAATCTTGGTACTTATAAACATCAAGCACATTATGTCAAGGAGGAGTGCAAAGCTGAGAAGACTATCATATTTTCAAACTTGCACGTCAAAGGCCAAGTATATTTGAAGGTTGATATTTTTTAGATGAAAGAGGAGTCCATTTCCATAGTTAAAATATATGGAGCTACTTAGTTCTCATTGAACATCATGCCAATGAATTTGGCAAACACCATGAAGAAGATGGAGGCATCAATGCTAAAGGATAAAAGGCTAGATGTCTCACTAAATCCTTCATGTCATGAATCAAGGAAGGTTTCAAACTTCCATTTTGATCTACGAGGGAGGTATGATTATTTTTTAGTTTTATATAGTTGTTTTTTTAATGCTTTCCTAAGTGATTTGAGCACATGTGTGTGTCTTGTTAGTGTGTTTTCTTTGCTTGTGTGTGTCTTTTATTTTATGTGGTTGAGGTAATTATTTATCTTATCTTAATCTATCTTGTTGTCAATGGTAAAATTCTTCTTATTTTTTTTATACCTCAAATGACTCCTTAAGCCCAATAGACTAATAAGGATACTAGTCTAGTTAGCATAGCATGCATGCTACCTCTACGAGTCGCCAATTTGTTGACCAAATTTGACCCTGTAGGTCAATTTGGGACCCCTATAAGTGAAAATTTAATTTTTATCTATTTTATGGGTATTATATATATGTATTAATGTGTATTATACATCATTTCATGTGATTTCATGTTATATTAGCCTTGGTCATTAGTCCTTTTAGTCCTTATATCATTTTGAGTCATTTTAAGGGTCATAGAATTAAATGAGTTTTTTAGCCTCATTTGTAAGTTTGAAGGTGTAGTAAGTGTGATTTCATGTTTAATGTGTTATATTATTCCTTAATAAACTTTTCATAGCTAAAATGTTGTAGGTTCTTTAGAAGAAAGGGTAGTTTTCTTAAAAAAGGGAAGAGTTTGGCACTTGTACGACCCACAAGGGAGTGTGACACATGGGATAAGGTCAGGTAATGTCTCTTCAGATTATTTATATCCATTTAAATTCTTTAATTCTCTATAAGTGTCAAAATTGGGATAAAACTATTTTGCTCCTTTTTCACCCTTCTAGACACACAAAAGTAGTCAGTTGGTTTATGTTTGGTATAGATAGTTGGGGAACTTTCAAGTCAAAAACATTTAAGATGTCAAATTAAACTTATATATATTCATTTCCATAATAATATTTCAAATAATTGTGTCTTTTACTTTATGAACCATCCTCATAAAGTTGACTATGTTTTTCTACTTGCTAATATGTGCACCTTACAGGTTTTGCTCTTGTTTGGATGATTCCATACAATATAGTTATTGAGATAGGTTATATATTATTTTTAATCCCTTATCTCATGTTATCTATTATTTTTTTCACATTTTTAAATGATTTTATATCTCAAACAACTCACTTTGCAAGAAGCTATTGATAGTGGACTTGCACTCCAATTTCACCATTTATAGAAAACTTCTTTTTCTAAAATGGATTTAATATAATGTGTAATGATGTATTAATAACTATATGAGGGTCAATAAAATATATTTATTTCAAATTTTCAATCTTTCAAATGAGCATCATTGAGGTTGTAGTGTAACTAGATACACAGTCAGTGCCCAGCTCATCCTTAGTCTCATTCATGATTTATGGAGGCTATGAGGGCATCAATATAAGTATAATTAAAGTCTAAAATCCTTTTATTACCTTATATACACATTATTACTATCTTATTTTTTCATATTATTCAAAAAATTAACATCATTATAGTCATGTTGAACACTTTCACATACTTTGCCATCAACATGCTCATCTATAAGTGCCATGGAGGGAAAATGTCATGTTGAAATGAAGTTTTGACTCATTATAAATATTCACAATTTTAATGGGATAAAATTTTACATTTAAATAATATATAATGGTTTTTTTAGACTCATATACCATGGGTGTAGTTTATAACCTTGCTTATTACCTACATACAACTCAACATGCTCATCTACAGGAGTCCTCACAAGACTCATCACGTTGAGAAGGAGTTTTGGGATGAGATAGGTTATTTAACATGAAATTATTTTTATTTTTAATTTTTTAAGTTGTTCTAAAACTCATTAAATTCCAAACACAATGCATACTTCCCAAGTTGTACCCATTACTTGTACATGGAAATAACCACCTACAAGTGGCATCGATAGAGACATAAAGGTATTTGTACAGAGAGGTTAGACAATTGGTGACACCCTAATTAAATTATTAGAGTTATTTTTACATTATAATACCTATTTTAAATTATTTATTGATAAATGGAGGTTGGAAACCATGCTAAAGTATTTAGGGAATGTTCTCAGGGATCAAATCCCTAAACCTAAAAATAAAGCACCTAGGCTTTTTGGAGATACCTTAGAACAATGTTATATTGGTATATAATTATCATAAATGAACTAATTATATAGCTTCACCATAAATTTTCACTTTAAAAATGAATAATTTTATTTGTTCATATGGTTTTCTTACTAGGAAGGCTCAAAATTGCCCCTTTGGCCACTAAATTATGACAGTGCCATCTACAGATTTTTGGAGTTCTAAGGTGACTCTAGCATATTCAAGCATATATGGGGTATGTATTCATAATTATAATATATTATAAATATTAATTAAATAAAAATGAGAAAATATATCTTTAAAATAGATTATATACTATGTTTGGTCCTCATGAAACACATATAGCTGTCATTATCTATAGACTGTTCGCCTATAGCCAAAGGTCAAGTTCTCACACTATCCTCAATAAGGAATTAATAATGCAACAATTAAATTAATATATGGAGGATGTTTCAAATCTTCTCATATTATCCAATGGTGGTGTGTATCATATCAAACAAATAATTCACACCTATAGAATTATACTAGTCATAACATAGTTGATTGTATTTGACTATGACAACAGTGAGCAAGTTTGAGGTTCAAAGTGTGGTCTATCCTAGGAAAGTTGAGAAAAATGAATTAAAAAAAGTATCTTATGATCCTATGGGAATATATATAATTTTTTATATACTTCCCTCAATCCCAAATAGGTATGGTTACCTATAGGTACCTTTCTAAGATACAAAACATAGTCAAGAGTTTGTGCATATAGTCTAGACTAGGTAGGAGTATGAGGAGTGAATGAAGGTTTTAAATGATGAATGAATAATATAATAACTTAAATATGACAAAAATATCCTAATTAAACTCTAATATTATAGATATTATAAAGGAGGTTCTCTAAAAAAACATCACATAGCCCACATCACAAATCCTTGCACATAGTTTGTTTACCTACAGTCTGTTCTAGGTTTTTGAGGGATTAGAATGGAAAATCATAATAAAAAGTGATGGATTTTTATTTAGAGTGTATATATTAATTTTTTAATCTCATCCATCATTAATTTTTTCTAATCAAATAGGTAAATTTCCCTCTATTTTGTCTCAAACAGAGGGCACTTCCCTTATGAGCAAAACTTGCATTTTTCAAAAGAGGTGATAAAGGGATTGACCAGGAGCCAAATAAACCTTGAAATGAGATTTTTTGAGTTGAAAAACACATAATAAAACATTATTAACATATCATATAAGGTGGAAAACTTACAAGGATTTCTAAACCCTTAAGACTCGTAGGCAAGCTTATTAGGCATGACTAGGCCTAGAAGCCAAATGGTAGGTCACTTTCACTTCTAGCTCTTATTGAGCCTTATAAATGATTAAAAAATGTTTTTATGGTGAATTTATACATTTCAAATATCTTTTTATTTATACAAAACACAAATAAGGACTTTTTTTAGCTCAAGACCAAATTAGATGTAAAATGTGAAAACAAGCTCGATAAGGTGATTTCAAATGCTCACATATTTCATGAGAATTTTCATGGAGATAAATGGATTTTAGAGAAGTTTAAAATGTTCCTATAATTTTATGTTGTGGATTTTTTTTGAAAATTCAACTTCCCATCTTTATGAACAAAACTTAAGAGGGTAAACAGGTCTAAACCCTTGTAAAACCCTTATCAGTGACCAGTTTAAGAAGATTGAGGAGATAATGCACCCAAATGGCATATTTGGAATATAATGATGATTATAGGTTTCATATGACTTATTTAGGATCCCTACCATGAGGATTAGTTATATTAAATCATTATGGATAGGATATAAAAAGGGTTTTCTTGATTGTTTTATGCATTATACAGGTTATAAGAGGTTTCAACAAATTTCAACCACATGGAAGGGAATATTAATACTTAATATATCTCCCCATGTCAATTTCATGCCTCATAACAACTCCTAAGTTCATCAACTAGCTACATCATCTCAGCCAATTCAAAACTAGCATAGTGACCAAGCTAGTGAGAAGTGTGGAAAACTTTAAGTAAGCTAATTCTAAGGTGTGTTTGATGCCTCTAAGGCCATGGAGGGTATTTAAATATGTCATTCACTCCATTTTATTTATTTTTATGTAAAAATAAATCCAATTTTGAGGCCAAGTGTGAGGGGCGACTGAAAAAGGAGTTTTTTAGACTACAAGCAGTGATAGCTTACTTCTAGGAGATTATAGATGAAGACGACTACAACCAATGCATGAATAAGTATGTATGAAACCCTTAACTCACATTAAAATCATAAAACCTATCCCTAATATATTTTTGGATGTTCAAATAAGGCTAAATATTGAAGGTAGTTTTTTGAGCTAGAATGAGACCTCCTACTCGACTTTTCAAGAGTTTCATGACTTGGGGTGACACTTGTGATTCTTGAACTTACATGGTTAATTTCAAATATTATACTCATGAATATGTAACTCCTTTTATAAACTTTATAACTTTCCTTTTTACCTTTATAAATCTTCTTCTCCTATCTCTCTCAAGTTCTATAAGAACTAGCCATTTTGGCCATTGTAAAATATGCTCCACTTGAGTATGGCAAAGCCATACTCATTTTCATACCATTTGATCAATAATATTACTAATTTTTACCTCCACCATAATTTTTCATAGTGTACCTATTTAAATTATGGATCTTACTTAGTGAATCTCATGGATTCCTTAGCATGTTGTAGTATTCTCTCATCTATTTGCAGTTTATTCTTGTAGGTCATGTGAAGTGTTCTAAGAAGTTTTAAGGTTAAATTAGTTAGACTATTCACTAGTGCCATTAAATGATTCTTGTGTATCCATCCTAGCCTAAACATTCATCCATAACCTCATAATGAAACATTTATGTGAGAATATTCAAATTAGAAATTTGTATGTTTGGTTAGTCCTTTGTTCTCATGTGTAACATGCCATTGGTTGGAATTCATCAACTTATTTGGTGTATCACCTCCCTTAGCATAATTTTCTCTTAGTTTCATCTCTCCCTTTTCCTTCAAAAATTTTAGGTGTAATAGTGATCCAAAGTGGTAAATCAAGGGAGATAGCCCTAATTAGAGATTCACCTCACTCTTAGGCTCACCCACAACCTAGATGTATTTCAATTATGCCACTTGGATGAGGAGAGCTGAGACATCTCCTCAAAGGGTATAAATCTAGGTGACAAAACTTCCTTCTTTGGGATATGAATCTTATGCAACTTATCTTCTTTAATTAGCGATGCGCTAGTTGCCTTGAGTGGTTCTATAGGCCACTTAGGTCCAAATAAATCATTCAAATCTAAATTTTCATCAAAATCAAAGTCTTCATCATCATCTACCTCATCCTAAATTTAGTGACAAGGCTACATCAAAGCTTATTCTTTAGTCCTAACAACTTTATACCTTTTTTATACAAAATTAATATCAAAAACTACATTTTACTATTCAATTGATTCTATTGTGGTGTTCACATCTTTTGAACACCCATGGCATAAAAAGTACCTGAGTTTCTAAAGTGCATTATGGACTAATAGGTTTTCATCTTCAAAAACAAAATTTTTTATGAATTCACTCTACACCTATGCCTAATGTTTTGGTTTTCTCCTATGCTCTTGGTGCATGTACCATGTTGTGGGTAGTGGAGCTAGTGTGTAGTGAAAAATATGAACCCAATACTTAGGTGCCACACATTTTACATTCAAAATTTCAACACATTTATGTACATGAATCTCAAGGCACTCTTCTTCTTGAAAAAATGGCCAATTAGTGTGAATGAATTATGGGATATGAAATATACTGATCATGAGTTCATAGGCATCATCCCACTCTAGCTAATTATTATGATGATTTGCCCACTAAGATTCAACAACTCCATTTAAATCATAGTTTATTATTCTAACCTACTAATTAATAGTTAGAATATGGACTTGTAGTTATATAATAAAATCATTTATTTCTTCCATTTCATAATATATGGGTAGTTGATGTTCATGTGAAAATACCATCCTCATGGGCCTAAGTTCATGGTCACCATGGGCCTAGTTAAGGAGATACGTATCTGAATTACCACTTATAGAAGAAGTTTATTCTTAAGGAATTGTGCCTTCCCTTTTTGGTTCATTATAATCTTTCATATGATCATTGGCTTCGGATATGAATTCAAATTTTGAGTGAGTGGGTGATTTTATAAACATGGAGGTGCATTTTTCATGGATGAAGTGATTTACAATAGGTTATGTAACTTCTATTTTTGGTCTCCATTGTTCTTCTACATTCAATTACTAGGTAAGCATTGACTACACTTGGGGTTTGATTTATTGGTACAGGAAGTTGCATTGTGTTGTACACAGAGCATTGGGATTATCCTCCATATTGACCTTCATATAGCTAGTTTCTTATGAAACATGTGGAGAGTCTAGTTTAATAGGAATTATATATATTTTATGCACTCTATTGAGGGAAATGACCATAACCTTATCACCTTGATGTGCCTCAAACTAGTTGAGTACTATATTGATAGTCATATGACCATCATACACCCATTTATTTCCTATTAGGGTAGGGTAATATGTTTCTAGAGTCTTCATATATATGACCTCAAAGTCTCCTTATAGATACAAATCCATGACTTTGATCTCAACATCCTCCAATTAGCCAATAGGCTCAACTTTCTTGTTATCAACCAAGCTCAGATTTACTAGGATATAGATGAGGGATGGTCATCCAATAACTTCCCATGTGGATATGGGAATCATATTTATTGTGCTACCAAAATCAAAGACACCATTTTGAATTTTGTATCCTACAACTTCAATATCAATCCACATGTCCACATACCATGGTTTCTTTATCTTGACATACTAAATAGATTTTCTATATTTTTCTATCCATGATACACACATTCCAAAATATTATGTAATAGGTTCATGATGTTTATGATATGTCTTCATTTCATAGAGTACTCAAGAGTTTTAATAAATCTATTAGCATAGTGAAAACTCCATATTTTCATATGATGTGCATAATTTGACCATACATTTACACAATCATGGTTGAAACATCACTATCAATAGTTTCCTATTGTTGAATGTTTTTCAATAACTATGTAGCTTCATTCATAAGACTCTTTTTTATGGCTAGATTTAGGTATTTATCTTATCTAACCTTTCTGATACCTTGATCTTGAGGCATCTCAAGTGGAGGGAGTTCTTTTTATGAATGTTTTTGTCATGTCACAATGTTTAGAAAGGCATTTTCTTTAGGTTTTGCACTTACCATGTTTACATTCTAGATAGATTTGTCCTTCCTCTACTTTTCTAGAATAGGACAATCTTTTGTATCATGTTTATTAGAGACTCTAAAGTATTCACAATATGATTATCTCTAAAAATTCATTGGGTAGTTTCTTTGAATGTGATTCTACTCTCCACATAGGTACAATTGTAGAGTAGGCCACTGATAGTTGTTTCCTTAGCCACCTTGGTATCCTCCTCTATATCTACCATGGCCTCCTCCACTATTAGATTTATATCCTTCTTGGTATCCTCATTATGGATATGTATAATTCCACTACTAATATTATTTATTATTTTCTCCCATACTAAATTATTATTACATAGCTAGAAAAGTCCAATTTGATTGTTGTGGTTATGTTATGGGTGAACTCCAAGATGCTAGATACTGATATTAAGGGGATGAGGGTGTCCAACTAGATGAAGAAGGGGTTCATCTATCCAAACCATGAGGCTAGTACTGTGATTATCTTATAATCTATTATGGACTTGTTTGGGTCGCATAATTTTTATCAACCTCTAGGCCTAGAATTTTTTGCTTTATCAAGGAAATTTATTGTGCTACAATGGAAAACATGTTTTTATATATTCCCTCTTTAAGTTCCTCAAGAGATTTACAATTATTCTCATCATGGGTAGTTGATATATAAAAATTCTAATACAAATTCTAAGGAATTCTGGTATATTTTGTAGTAGATGGCATTGTGTCATGGCATGCCCTACTAATCAAAAAAGTTTGCAAAATTTTGTCTTTAATTTAGGAAAATCATCCTGATGGTATCCTTCTTTTCAAAACTCTATGCACCACAAGTTTAATTTAGGCTCTTCTATTTCATGATACTAGTCCATCTTTTTCAAGAAATCCTACAATGTACTTTTAAATTTAGAGTTAGCTATAGGAGTTTCACTATAGTCTTTAATTTATTCAACACATAGTGCAATAACTTTGGCATCTACTTTGGTCTCATATTGAGTTTGCATAGTGGAAAATTGAATATTACCTTATAATCCTTCAACAAACCATGCTAATTTGTTTTTATTTGTCATTACATCCAAAAATCTATGATCATAGTCACAAACCAACTCTCCAATATTTTACCTAATCTCCTTTAAGTCTTATATTATCTAGCTAGTGCATTTCTTAATCTTAAATTATGTGATTATCCAGTCTTAGACATCTTTTATAATTGAATTTTGGAGATTTATTTTGTATATGAATTCCAACACTCTCCTAGATAGAGCCCCTACTAATTTTCATTTATGTAAGTTTTGATCAATGATGCCCTTAACTTATCACTTCATTTTACAAGTTAATAGGTATTGTTCAGGGTCTATAGACCCATCATAAATGGTTAAATTTAAGAATCCTCTTGACTAGTTCAACATAGTGGTTAGTATACATGGAGTCTTTTGCATTATTTTTATTTGAGGTGAATATATCCTAAGTGTTCCTACTTATATACTACTATGTGCACCAGAGGAATTTCCATGTGCACTCTACTTATCTACACTTCCTTGTTGTTGTTGTTCAACTTCACCGAACCCTATATACATCAAAGCCTTCCTAATTGATTTTTTTGGATTTCCATGCCTTAATGGTTCATGTGATTTGAAAATTATTTTTCCCAACTCTTCTCCCCTTGCTTTGTTGGCTAAAAACTTCTACTAGGATATATAAGATTGGGTTGCGAGGATGCATACACTTTTGGTGAATAATCCTTTCCAATGAATTCTTTATTTACTATGCTTAATCCTATAATTAACATAACTAATTTTTATTTATTTTTGTAATTATTCTTCTTCTGTTAGTACCCTTTTCTATAGTTGTGCACTACTTCTATTTTTTGTTTGTTCTGCTCCTAAACTACCCTCATCTTCTTCCTTGCATGTCTCTTATTATACTCGCTCTTCATCTTCTCACTCTTTCTGCCAGTATCCATTATCATTCTTTCTTCAACCTTCACTCATCATCTTGATCATCAATTTTGTGCACTCATTCATGAACTACTCTACTACTATTCTTACTTCTATTCACAACTAATTGGGTATCCATTTATTTATTCCATCCTCTTTATTTTCATAGTTCCCTTTATAAATCTAGAGTTGTCTTCTAACTCTTCTTCCTTTGCATCTCCATTTTGGATTCAATCTCAAGATCTAGTCACTCATCTATCCATCATTCACCATTATACACACACATCCCCATATGCCCAAAGTAACTACTCCATAGTAGATGGAATAAGCACCATGACCTTTTCCATCACCAACATTTTCAATAGAAGAGGTAGTCACTATAAAAATTTCCCTTTGATTCCTCATACAAAGTGGTACTATGCAACCTCAAACACTATATATATTTATACTATTAACTTAGAACTGTATCCATCTATAGTGGTTTTAACCTAATAATCTATCACTCTTATCTAATCAGATTCTAGTTTCACTAACTGGTTTATCTTTTCTTCAATCCAAGTAATGGTTTCTCCTACTTTGGGATGGAAGTAGTAGTACTCAAGTCTTGTCAACTAATTAGATATAAATTTGGGTAGCTTGCACTAGAAAATTTAATAAATTTTGTTGTATATATGTTCTTAAATGGTTTCACTCATAGTGATTCCTATCCTTTTAGATTCTTCTTCTATGAAGTGCCATATTTTTTGGTCTAACCAAGTTTCAATATCTTGTTATCCCAATAACCATCTTAGCATAGTACTCATTGGAAGGAGTGTTTCCACACTCATCACACCATTTTTAGTAGAGGTTTTTGGTTCAACATAACATGCTAAGGATGAGGATATCTAAGTTATACTAGTTTACATAGGAAAGAGTAGTAAATTCATAGTTAACAGAAACATAACAAAGACAAATGATGTGTGCTCACAAGGAACTAGATTAACTAAAGAGTTATTTAGATGTATAGAACATTCATATTAATTTTAAGATAGATTAAACCTTAGAATTAAACAGGATAACACAAAATAAGGATAAACACAAGAAATTACACAGGAACCATGAACCAGATAGTATATATTGATCTCAGTAAAGGGGTCATCAATTTCTTCATATAAGCATACATATTTATAGTCATTCCATTTTATAACTCTTCATATTCTTTTATATATTATAGAACCAAAATTAGGAGAATTTTTACCTTCTATCCTTTCAAAACTCAAGAGGATAGGATAAAATACACAAACTGACAATTATATATATAATGCATAAATATTCAAGGAATATCTTGTGCAATCTTTTTTTATCAATTTTTTTCTCCCAACACTAATGTGTTATAAAACATTTATATAAAAAATAATAACAACTAACTATGTATAGGGGACCTATCTTTCCTTAATAGTATTTTATGAGAGGTATCCCATTAACTAGGATAGGAAGCTCTTCACCATTCATCCTTGTGAGTTATAAATCATTGTGGGACTTACAGATAAAGACTATATATGGAGCACTCTAGAGATAATAAAATTTTGTCTACTTTCCTAGCTTATTTATATCCTCATCCCAATTGATGACCAAATATCCTTCTTGAAAAGCTCTTGAAAAAGTTCCTTTGTCAAAATATCTCTTTGCCATTGCTTGATGGGATTCCATAGCCAACATATACTTATGTCTTGTCTCCTCTAGCTCCATGAGATCAAAATATCTTATTTTCATTGTCTCATTTTCTAAAATTTCAAGATGATATATTAATTCCAATGTAGGGAATTCAAAAGAAATAGGAATTCTTGCTTCCTTAAAGTATACTATCTTATATGGAAAATTGTTAATTGACCTTTTATAGGTGATCTTGTCAACCCATAGAGCTGACTTCAATTTGAGATGCAATGATATTTTATTGTCTTCAATAATCCTCCTTATAATCTTTAGCAAATTTTTGTTAGTTTATTTAGTGAGGCCATTTCCTTGAGGATAATAGTTTGATGAGCTACTACGAAAAATACTATGTTGAACTTCCCACTAACTGATCTTAGATCTTACAAAATCCATAGCATTATCAAAAATTATAGTTAAAGGGACCCCAAATTTGGTAATCAAACTTTCATAAAAGTCCAAAACATTTGTTTCATTGGCTTCTTTTAATGCTAAAGCCTCTCTCCATCTACTAAAATAATATGTGGTAGATAGGATCCACTTGTGTTCTAACATTGAAGGGGGAATAATAAAACCAAAAAGGTCCAATTCCCATTAGACAAAGGGTTTATTAACTAAAATTATTTGGAGAGGTAATATTCCAAGCTTCACCTTTCCAAAAAACATGGCACACTATCTACATTTCCTAATCTAAGCATGGTAATCACCAAATAAACTTGGCTAGTAATACCCACCTCTCATTATCTTGTGGGTCATGACCCTAGTTAAATAATGTCCTCCATCATGTCCATCATGGAACTACTCAAGTAACTTATATGTTTGACTTGGTTCTATGCATCTTATAATTATTCCATTGAGATCCTTTTTTAATAATACATTATCAATAAGGAGAAAAGGAATTGACTGTAATCTAAAATATCTCCTCTTTAAAAGAGTGAGATCAAAAGGATAAACACCATCTTGTAAATATCTTACCATATCTTGGAAACATATGGAAGATGAGGCTTGATCACTTGTAACTTTTTCATCATTTGACACCATATCCTATTCATTAGACTCCTACAAGTCTTGGGCTAGGTGTTCACAAAGTCCTTTACCTCTAACTAGCTTTTTGACTTTAATCTCAATATCATATTCTATGACCTTGGTTATCCAACCAACCCTCTTGTCCTTTATATCTTTATTTAGAATAAAATATTTGACACTTGGATTTTCAACCACCAAATGTATCTTATTGTTGGATAGAAAGTACCTAAACTTTTTAAGAGACCTTATAACTAAAAGAACATGCTTCTCAACAAAAAATACCTAGTTTCATATTCTTCTAAGCCTTTACTAAAGAAGGATATAGGCTAATATAAATTCTCTTTATTATTTTGAATAATAATACCTAAATTATTTCAATTTTAGAATAGATATATAAGAAGAAATCCTTAGTAAAGTTAGGGTTCAAGAGTGTAAGAGAATTGGCTATAGCTTTCTTGATCTCTTCAAAGCTTCTCACTTCTTTTGACCAACTAAAATTTTGACCCTTATTTATCATGGATATGAGTGGGTTAGCTAAAGTAGTAAAATTTAAAATGTATCTCTCTATGAAGTTGATATTTACTAGAAAGCTTTGCAAGGCTTTCTTGTGCTTAGGCAGTGAAAGTGCAAGAATTGATTCTATCCTATTAGGATCTATGTTTGTACCATTTTTTGAAATGACATGTCAAATAAGCCTACCTTTATTCATAGAGAAAACACACTTTCTTGGATTAAAATACACTCCAATTTCCCTACACCTTTCAAACACATGTTTGAGATGAATCATATTTTCATCTGTACTATTAGATAATAATATTATGTCATCTAGATAAATAAGAATAAACTTGTTGAGGAGACCTTGAAATTCCATGTCCATAGCAATCTAAAAAGTGGCTCCAACATTAGATAAACCAAAAATCATCTTCATGTATGAAGATTTCCCCCACTTTATGGTGAAGACTATATTGAACTGATCTTCTTCTTTGACCAAAATCTAGTTATATCCATTATAACCATCCAATAAAGAGAACCTTTTTGAACCTACAAATAGCTATAAAATCTATTCCATTGATCAAAATGGATAGTTTTATTTAATAGAAGCCTTTTTAAAGTCATGGAAGTCAACATATAGCCCTATTCCACCATTCTTCTTCTAGTTTGGAACTAGGTTTGCCACCCAAGTTGAGTGCTTAATTGGAAATATTATATCTGACTCAATCAACTTATATAGTTCAGCTCTCATCAGAGGTTCAATCTTTGGATTAATTAGCCTTTGTCTCTATCCAACTAGATTAGTCTCATCTTTTAACTCAATGGTATGTTGATTTATATTTGGATCAAAACTTGTAAGGTAATTGTACTATCGTGCAAAGACATCTACAAAACTTAAACATAACTTAATAAAAGTTTCTTTCTCTGAAGATGTGTAAACTTTACTCAGCTTTAAACTCTTAACAATTACAATCTCCACATTCATATAGTGCTCTTCCTTGGTTTATAAATCAAACTTTTATTTTTTCAATTCATCATCTCTATTGAATATGTTTTCAAGGGTGACCAGTCCTTTAGGCAACTTGTTTGTCTTCAATTAAATAATTTGGTCATCATACTATTGTAAATGCTTGTCTTGGTTCCTTGAGGAGAATTTAGCTTCCTCTTGTAATAATCTAACAATCTAAATGTCATATTCAAATACTTGCAAATTTTAATGGTTTTCAAGGATAGAAGGTCTCATAACTACCTTGATATGTGATTAAACTTCTTCCCTTTTTATGTCATCTGAGATACTGAATTGTGACCTAATAGTAACCAACCTATCTGCATGCTTATTCTGATTTCTTGATATGGCCTAAATATTGAAGGCTTGAAATTATTCAAATAGGTCCCATAATATATGATTATAATACCTAAGTAGTGGATTATTTCATTTATTAAGTCCTCTTACTTAGTGAACTACCAGTTCACTATCTCCAAAAACTTGTAAGGAATTAACCTTCATCTTTTTACCCATTGCAAACCATGCACTTGTGCTTCATATTTAGTAACAATAAAAACCAAACTAAAACTTGAGAGAATATAAATACCTTTGATTTATGGATAAATTAACATCATTCTAGCTCTAATTCCATGTTTGTTCCTAGATCCATCAAAATATAACTACCACAGTCCATCACTAGGTTGATCATCTTTCATCAATGTTGGAATCAGTACATCTTTTTTATGAAGATAATAGACACCAGGTCCTTATTATTTAATTAACTTTTAGGGATAGTTTCCATGAAAATTATATGCCCATTCATCAAGTAAAATATTTGAGATTCCATCTAGAGGTGATTCTGATTCCACATCACTATTTTCTAGTACCTTGTCTGAGATAACACAATTAATGTTCACCATGCTTGGCATATATGGCTCCAAATTAAATATTGTAATAGTTTAAGAATTTATTTTCACCTTAGTACCATATCTAGTTTTGAACATTAAATAGGTCCAATCAGCTAATAAATATCCTCTAATATTTGAAGTAAAATCTCTTGATAGGCACATGGAAAAATAGGGAGGTGGGTTCACTAAAACTATATCTTACTAAATAACAACATTAGGGCAAGCATGTAATGTAAAATTTAGGCCTTTCATTATGCCTAATATATTTTTTGGTGATGCAACTAATTTTAATACCCCTTTGGTATTTATCTCATATATAAGACCAAGCTTGTCTATAATTTGTTTAGGCATGATAGTGATACTAGTTCCATTATCTACCATATAATTATGGACTAAAAAATCACCTAATATCAAAGAGAGATAAAATGGAGGGGTTTTGTTTGAATTGAAATTGGTTTTGTCTACCTTTTCCATGTTATGTATCTACTAATTAAGATACTTGATTTGTTGGTTTGTATTGGCCAAAACAACTCCTTGTTTCTCAATTCGTTCTTTAGACACTTTAAGATCTGAAAGTTATTGAATAAGCATGTCCTTTTTCCCTAGAATGGTAAGGTAATCCCACATGCTAATGCTAACATTTGATTTATTCATTTAATCAATAATTCTAAAATACATTCCATTACTCTTTCATTACAACTTTTGAGCCACTGGTTATTCTTTAGTTAGAGGCATTTGGGAAACCTTCACTGTCTTTTTATTCTAAATCTTAAATGTTATAGGAATAAAAACTTGATATTTGACACTCTTTGAAATAAAACTAGGAACACTGAAATTATTTCTCACATCTTGAGCTTCCTCAACTACTCTTTTGTTGGCTCTAGTCAGAGCTACCACTTGACCATTTATGTTACGAATCTCACCAACTTGGTTGAATACAATGTGATCATTTAATTACCAATTAACATTGATAGCTTTATGTTGTCTTGAAACTTGTTGATATTCTCCTTGGATTGGCATACTCATGTCTTGATATTGACCACCTTAAAGAGATAAATCTTCTTGTGTCATTTGTGGCATGACAATATATTATGATACCAAGGCTTGATTTTGAGTGTTATTTGGATTGGAAGGCTACCAACCTAGATCTCACATCAATTTATTTTGGGTAACAATAGCTTTTAAACTAGAATGTACATTGGGATCAAGGGTTTCATATGGCTTAGTTTGGGTTATGGCTCCTTGATTTTGATAAGGTTTCCTATTGTACTTGAAACTTTGATAAGGATGTTTTTACTTATTGAAAAACTGATAAGTACTCTAGTTTTATTATTGGTAAGGTCTACCTTGGTACTATTGTCTCTTGAGTGAAACAATCTCACTTCCAAAAACTTGTAACATGCTTTTTAGATCACCAATATCAGTAAATTTATTAGGAGGGTCTATAACTTGGACTTTTGGATATGGCATAGGATCTATAGATGGAATTTTGGGAACTTAAGGAGGAGGAATACATTGTAATTCTATTAAAAAAAAGGGAATTAAAGGCCTTAGATCAAGTTTACCATCTTGAATCAAGTTATTTTCTACTCTGATAGCAATTTCATAGGAATTTGGTAAGTTATTACCACCCATAGACTATATCATGACACTTATATCAAAATTAAGGGCCTTAAAGTAGTACAAAAATGCATATTCTAGGGATGGTCTAACCAATGCAAGAATCCTAATCCATGTCTCTTGAAATCTAAGGTTAAAATTAGATATGAATTCATGGGGGTACCTTTTTATGGTAGTCAATTGTTCAACCAAAGATATATAATCTAACTTTTCTTCAAATTACTTAACTAAGGTTGTACCTAACTCATCCCAAGTAACAATGGAGGTTAAAGGAAGATTCTTATACCATTTTAATTATTTTCCCTTAAAGGAAGTAACAAGTAATCTTATAGCCACATTATCTTGAGTAACATTATGAATAAAACATAGATTGGAAACATCTTGGATATTCTCAATAGCAATAGTTTTAGCCCATTCTCTAGAGAATAAAGGGATACATTTTGGGACAGTCATAGGAATGTCATCATATTGATCCAAATTTAGGGGGCTACCCCTATTAAATGCGACAAACACTTGATTTTTAATAACCATTTGGGAAAAAGGGGTTTAGCTTATGGGGACAATAGATTGGAATAAAATAATAGAATAACCAGTAGAAGAATTCTGATTTAGATGATAAGGCCTTATACTATTGAATCATGATATTTTATAATAAGTATCGGGTAATTCAATATGTTCAAAAATAGTACCTTTACTTGATGATCTTGTTGTAACCTTTGGCATGAAAGCATTATCTAGAAGATGTTATGAATTCTGTAACTTGAAGGATCTTCAAATTTTGATGATGGTAGATCTCTCCTACTACTACAATTTCTTCTTCTCAATCTTCAAACTTCAATTATACCAAAGAAATAGGTCCCATCGGGCATGCCAAAATTGTTGATGTCCTAGATTTGCACCCTAGCTGAGTAGAAGATTGTTCAAGTCTTTTAATCAAATATAGTCTAACATGGGACTAACCCTAGGTTGTGGATATCCTAATAATGGATCAGACATATGTAAAAGGTTGTATTCCTTATGGATATATCACCTACACTAAACTTAAACTAGCACTTGCTTGGAAAAGGGAGATAGATATGATAAAACTTATAAAGCATGTAAAAGTGGTGATGCACCAATGATTTAATCACTCCAAGTCACATAAAACACACTATGAGACACTTTTAACACCAAATAATATCAATCTCACATAAATATTTCAAAATAAGGCATTAATCAATTATCACATTAACAAGAGGTTAAAAATCCACTTTCAAGCTAGATAATAAACTATAAATCACACTTATAATGACCTTTAAAAATTACTAAACACTTCCTTAAGGTGAGATAAACTTAGAAATAAGCAAGGAAAATACATTCACTTAACTCCAATGCATGAATTCATATAACACACTTCAATCCAGCTTATAAAAAGATGGAATTCAATTTTTATTGCATTAAAGAGATGTCACAGTATAAATTTTGGTAGAGGCTGGTCATATAAAAAAGAGGGATAGAGGGATCAATTTTAAGTCTTAAAAACTTGTACTTATAAGAGAGACAGAGAGAGAGACAAAGAGAGATAGAGACAGAGACAGATAGAGAGAGAGAGATGTGTATTAGAAAATTCCCAACTACTTTTGATGGATTAACACTCTCAAGGATGCTAACTCAGGATCTTATTAATAAGGAACAAATTCTATAAAATAATTAAATGTCCATTGCCATTATCCAACCTCTAGGTCTCTTCATAGAACCATGTCATTATCTACTTTATTTATTGATAAGGATCATGTCTCAAAATTGACTAGAATGTGCCACATCTACTTTGAGTGTCCAAATGTATCTGTAAAAATATGTAAACTACTTCACAATCATTGATCTATCTTTACCTTCTATATTAGATTCAAAAGATCTATTTTACCTATATGGAGCTCTATTTTTTATGCTTGGTCTCTAAAATGTGGACTTGGTTCACCTTTGAGCTTGACTCCTTGACATTTGTTTTGCCTAGGTCCAAAATAACTTCAACTTTTATCAAAAATGCCCCAAGCTCATTTTTATTTATTTGTTACCAATTGCCAGCTAAAATCATCTACATTATGTCCAATTGTATTTATGCTTATTACTTCCACAGATACTTTAACTTATTGATTATGCTCATTCCATTGATCTATTTATGCACAGATGCCTGAGTTATCAATCTTTTACTAATTGAATATGCTTTTTCCACTTATCCTTCACATATTTGCTCTTAAATCCTCTGACCTCTTTGACCTCCACTCATTATTATATTTGAATGTTCAATCAAATTCCAATAGTTAATATATTGGGACCTACTATTTTAAATCCAATGGCTAGTTCATGATCTTGAAATCAACTTTCTCGCTTCCATCAAATGACATTCATATGACCATCATTTACATTTATATGACCATAAAATTTAATATCAAATGGATTTCATTTAATCTATCTAAAACTTGACATTTGCACGAATATTTCTCATTACTTGATAAACTTTGAATATTTGTATCTTGAAGTGCAAGAATCATAGAGAGGTCAAATTTGTTGGAGATGTTCTTAAGACTTCAAGGGATGAACCCATTTGATCCACTAGTCCTAGGAGCCTTCTATGTGAAGATATAAAATTCTCAAGCTAACTGGTCCATTTGATGTTTCATGATGTCCTAGTGACTATCTAGTTCATTTGGCTATGTATTTAAAAACTTAGCAAAATTTGACTAAGGAGTCAATTTTGAACATGCACAACTTATATCACACTTTGGTGGATGATCAGAAACTTATCATGTAGAAACTAGGGACCAAGATAAATAAACCCATATGCTCACTTTTTCTTGAAACTACTACATGTGTGAGATATGTCCTTGTTAATATGCTCACTTAGCTTTGTTTGAACTTCTTTGAAAATGGCTATGGAAAAATAGTGAAATTAGGCTGAGAGGCCAACTTTGGATCTCCATAAATTTTGATGCCCTTTGATGGATGATATGAAACTTTGTGTATATGTTATTGGTACTAAAGTAAACAAACCCATATGATCACTTCTCCCTAAATCTTCCATGTGTGTCAATTATGATGTCAGTAAAGTGCTTACTCAACAAATTTACCACTAGACCCAATTTTCCATTGAACACAGTGAAGAACTAGATGGATGCTATGTGCTTCCATACTTATTCAAAGAAATTTTAACATCCTATAGGGTATTTGAAACTTATAGACTTGTCCCTTAGAAATTGGCAACTTACACTTTAAGTGAACTTAAAGTGTTTCAAAATCTTTTCACTCTACATGATCTTATTGGGTCCACTTATTACATCCAAAAATATGCTCACATTGAATCATTAGACCAATCTAGTTAAGAAATAATGACTATTTCTTGTAGCCTAAAATTGATGTTTGTAGGGCTATCCTAGAATTTTTGAATCAATTAGCAATTTCTTATAGCCTAAAATTGATGTTTGCACAACTATCTAGATCACAAATCCTATGGGCTATTTCCTTTGGAACTTTTTTTGTACTTTTGTTTAGGACACTTTCCTTGAAAATAGACCCTTCAAAAACGTTGAACTAGACCATTTTCTTAAAAACTGACCTTTCAAGTCTTTTGAAAATAGACCACATTGTTGAAGAATGACCCTTCGGGACTTATGTATGGTTCACTTTCTTGAGAAAAGACCCTTTGGGAAAATGTTTTGGCCACTTTTTTTGAAAAATATATCCTTCAAAAAAAGTGTTTGGGACACTTTGATTGAGGACTCCCCCTTCAGTATTTATGTGTTAGACTATATGTTGAAGACTCATCCTTTGGGAAAATTATTTGGACAATTCTCCCAACATAAATATATCTTTATCTTTTGTTTCAAACATTTTGTCTGAAAGGATTCATGCCTTTAGAAACTTTTTCTTAGACAATTTATTCAAAAGAATTCAATAGTTATCCAAAAAGGGTTTCAAAAGAATTTTCCCAAAATGAACACTTAGTCAAATAAAAGGTCTGAAAGAATTCAAGTAAAGACTTAGTCCAAAAAGGGTTTTGTATTTATCTTTTACTTGAACTGCACTTGAAATGTTTTTAAATCCTTAAAGGCTTAGACACTATGAAAAATTATGTAGATACCTGCTCTTTCAAACTATAAAAAATAAGATCATACTCCTTCCACTGAATTTTGGCACTAGGCATAATTTTGGTATGTAGACCAAATTTGGTCAACAATCCTCTTTTGAGAATGTTGGTTGGCTCAACTTTATTTTGACTTTATACTTAATTTATTACTCTTTTTGTAACATTTCTTATGTATATAGATATTTTTCCTTAATAAATTATATTTGTGAATGATTTACCTTAAGTTTTTCAATAAATCTAAAGCCTTGTTGACCAACATTATCAAATGCTAATTCTTTGGTGAAAGATTCTATTGAAGTTCCTACGGAGGCTATGGTTAGTGATCTATCTAAACCAGTGGTTGAGGTGGCATTGGTCTCTTCCCCTATTTTGGAGGATCCTCCTAGGAGCCAGACTTTGTCTGGTTCTCACAAGGAATTTGTTGCGGCATTCGTGTCCCCTAGGTTCCATGGATCACTGTCTTCTAAGGCATGGGTTGCTGAGGCAGCAAAGTTAGAGGATGGATGGACAGCAGTTAAGAGGAAAAATTCTAAGCCTTTGGTCCCCCCTCTAGACATGAATCTTCAGTCATGGGTCAGTAAACCGGTTGCTTTACTGGTTTGTTGGTTATTGGTACGGGAGGTTTTTTAGGTTGCTGATCCAGTTTGTTAACTTTTTGTTCAGTGTTTTGACAACAGTTTTATCTAGTCATATCTGCTGGTAACAGGTCCCTGTAAAACCTAGTTTAGCTATTTTACTAGTTATAAGTTCTTTTAAAAACCTAGTCATGCTTAATGGTTTTTCTTTCTTTTTGATGTAAAGGGTTTTGGGGCCCCTTCAAAACTTACTTTTACCTTAATCTAAAACATTATCAACTGCTAGAATAGGAGTAATGATGCCTTGGGCATGTTTTCCCAACCCTTGACCTTGATAATCAAATTATTGTAGAAACTATTGACCAAACCCATACTATTTTAAAATTGGGACATCATTGGAGAGGTATATTTATATCCTTCACTTGATTTAACTGTGCTTGTTGTATTATTTCTATTTCTAATTTTATTTTGTGAACCCTTTACTATTTTGAATTATGCTTTGGTAACCACTTCTGTACTATTTCTAAATTTAACCCTTTTTAGATATGTTCATATATCACTATGGATTTATTAATTGATTTATCTTGTAAAGGTTTTTCATTATAAATGAGGTATTGTATATGTTTTTGAATTCCAAACATGAATACGTGTGATGACCATGCATTCTATGGTATGTATAATATTATATGGATCTCTTTATGAGATGTAGAGGAGGTAGGTTGATCAACTTAGATTTAGTCATTTGCCTTAAAATCTCACTTAAAATTATATTTTATCTTTAATACTTATTGAATCACTAGTTGTAGATGTACTTTATTGTGATTTATTATTTTGATATGTAACATTTCTTGCCACAAATTGACTAGGTGAAGATGCATATACATGATTGACACTAGTGTGACATGGAGGATTTTGTCTTGTAAACTAATTTTCTAATGTTTTAATATTTCCATGTAACATTTGATTCTAATTTTGTAATTATATAATTAGCTTATTCATACTGATAATTTGATCACATAAAGTCTCACAAGTGCAAACCCAAGTTGTTTTTTTATTGAACATGTAGGCACACACCCTGTAGAGAAGATATGGGAAGGGAAGGGTTTAAAGGATGGATAGGTTAAGTATAGACATTTTAAATAGTAGTATATTCTGCCTCACTATTATCATCAAAATTATCACCCTTGAGGAGGTTGTTGAAGACTCATCACTTAAATGATAGCATGAGAATAATCCTAGGTTGTGGGTGACCTAAAGAATGGATTGAATCTCTAGATAGGACCAGCTCCTTTGATGCATCAATTAATAAATACAAAAAAACTAATATTTATTGAAATATAAGAGGTAATATAAACTATAAATTCAAATGGAGCTGATACACCAAATTTTAAGACCACAACCATTGATTGCATGTGCACTAAGACCTATAGGACTGCCATAAACATACATTTCTCCTAAAAGAACCTATCACATCAATGATTTTTAAATAGGTAAATAAATGTGAGGATTTAAGGGAATATTTTTTCCAATTATAATCCCTCTTGTAACTCCTAATGACACTCTTCATAACCTATAATAGAGAACCAAGTTTTAAGAAGGCAAGAAGAATAGGAAACATGACAAGGTGAGCTAAGTCTATACTTGCCTAGATCAAAAATTTTAAGCTTTACACTAAAATTAGCCATATAAAGAGGTAAAAAAATTATACTATTTATTAATATGCATATAAATTAGTATGAATATGCAATACTCTTTGTATAAGGATCCTTTTACAATCAAAATCAGGCCATACATATAGAAGAATGTGAGAAAGAGAGAGAGAGAAAGAGAAGAGGCATAGGAGAAGCTTATGATAAGTGTCACATCATAAATAATCAAGTTAAAATAAAGAATGAAGTTATATAAATAGTCATAAAATTCCTTTTCAACGTGTCTTCACTTGGTTTCATGATATTCCTCTCAAGGTGGCATAGGAATTACTTCATTGCCTTGGTGACTCATCCATTTACTTTAGAACTACCCATTTGGAGACATTATGGATTGAAAAGTCACATTAATATATTTTAAATAATTTAATTGAATTATAAATATGTTTAATTCTCTAATATAATTATCTTTCCATATTTTTCTATAATTTTTCTCATCATTATCATGTTTTTTCTCTAGGTAGGTTTATTCTTTGTAGCCCTATTTTTGTGCAAAGATCCTTGGTTTGAGATATTTGAGAAAATTATAGAAATAATAAAAGCATATTTTTTTACCCATTATCCCTTACATCTTCACCCTAAATTTCATTATCTTACTCCTAAGGTAGACCTACTTTCCCATCCTCCATTTTTCTCAATTAGGCCTAATTAGGCATAACGCAAGCCCTCAATACTAGAGACCATACAAGGCCATATAGTACCATTAAAAAACCTGAAAATAATTTATGAGACATTAAATTAGGTATGTTTTCCAATTTTCAATTAATTTAATTGGATATAATTCAAACTAGACAAGTTTTCCACTTTCTAACCCTAGTTGACCAAAAGTGTAGCCCTAAGGAGGTCGAGGGCTAATAAAAATATATATTTTGAGTTCACAAGCATTTATAGACAAAAAAATCATATGTGGTGTATTAACATCATTACTCATCTTCACCAATAATTATTTGTCCTTGATCAACCTTCTATACCTCTCAAATAAGCCAAATTCTTATGTTTTGTATACATTTTTAAGATTGTGTTATGGCTATAAGTGTGTTTAGTCATTTAGATCATTTTAAAAATATTATAAACACATTTAAATGGATCCTCATGACCCAAACATTCCCCTATATCCATAAAAATGATCAGTTCCAATGAAAACACTACCTATTCTCATGAATTCTTGAAAAGAAGCTTGAAAAAGAAGCTTTTAGTAGGCTTGTAAGGTGTTCTTTGTGTTTGATGTTTGTTGAACTTTAATAAGTATTTATTTAATTGATCCATATTTTTATATTTCACAATACATTTTTAACATATCCATCATATCTTTTACCTCTCATTTGTTCATCAAACTCATCCATTTTTCCAAGTTTGTTTTCTCTTGAATGAAAATGTTGACCTACAAGTCTGTAAACTTGTAGGTTTTCATTTTATGTCACTTTAAACCTTTTATGATGTATTATTTATTCATTTGAGCCTTAAAAATATCTCCATAAACCTATAAATCAATTTTTAAGTTCAAAAAACTATCTAAAGTCCTTCAAACCCTTTTAAACCCCTGATTTTTATTGGTGAACACTAAGATGTCATCTAGGTATTGTAGTTTTTTAATTATCCTCAAGTATAGTTTTAGGTTTTAGGTTCCTTTATGTTTGATTATCTAAGGGTATTAAAAATTTGTCTTGAATTATGCCAAATCAAAATTCACCTATATTACCTCTTAATAACTCCATGATTCTACTCATAAGACCATCTTCTTAACTTGGATGGTTATAGGTACTCATAAACTATGTTTGGAGGGACTTTCCTTCACTAACATCTTAGAATGTGAATCTTTTACTCTTCATCACAAGCCTATTATTAGTGTTTAAACATTATTCCTAATATTCTTGGATTTTTACCTATTATGACATTAACTTGCACCCTTGGATAGGGTTCTTTAGGATCTCTCTCATTAAGTCACAATATTGGGACAACCCTAGGCTGTGGGTAACCTATGGCAGGCCATAACTTCTGAATTAGGTTGAATTCCTCTTTTATGCTCACCTACAACCAATGCTTCATAATTAAAAGGGTTAGTAAGGGAAAATGGCTCCTATAAAATTTAACCAAGTAATGCACCAAATTTAAAAGGGAAACTCCAATAATCTTGAACCCACACTAGATCTACAGAAGATGGTACAAGCTCACACAACCTCAAGATCAAGATAATTGCATGAGTATTTAATAAAAGAGGTTTATAGTATAACATTAATCTAGACTTTAAAATAGCATTAACAACTCCCTAAAAAAGGTTAGAAAGGAGTACAATAGATGAGGAAGATTTTCCTTCACACAATGCCATCATACACAACTCATTAAACCAAATCCAAGGTAAGAGATAGGCAAAGAAAGTCTTATATTGCATCAAGAGGTAGTTATTACAAATGCTTGATAGGGTCAAGCCTAATCAAGATAAAGATACTTTAAAATATCTCAAATAGTTCCCTATCTCCCAAAAAGATAAAAAGTCTAAAATTTGAGAACTTTTTTCAAAGAGAAGAGAATTAGATAATATGGAGGAAGGGAGAAGAGAGAAGAGAGGGTCTCATTATCTGAGAACAATCAATGAGTTGCCACCTATCTAGGATGATTCATCACACTTTGGTCCCATCAAGAACTATTCCATCATCAATACTTATCCTTAATTATCTCTAGTAGTCTTCAAACTCTTCTCATTGGCTAAGAGAGGGGCACTATAATGAAAGAATTACTTTTTCATGATGGGCGGGTCATGATCCTTTCAAGGAGAAAAGTTCCCCAAAGGCACTAGTCAGAATTAAATGTTATAACTTCTTATCCAATTCCCCAATCTACTTCATAAACCTTTCCATCCTCTACTTTACTTCATGATGAAGATAAAATCCTCATATCTTTGATCCTAACAGAGCCATGACTAAATCTGCTTGAGTCACTGTTTATCAAGAGCATGGCCCAATATGCTTCTTCATTAATTGCACATATCTACTCCTACTTTAAATTTGGACCTGGATTAACTATAGATGAAAACTAATCTAAGATTATTGGTTTTCCTATATTCCATATATATGACACTTTGATTGATGCTTGGTCCCATTTAGCCACAAATTTGATGACCTTTGATCTATATTTAGTCTAAAAGACCTAATCTATCTTTGTAGAGCCTTAATGGTAGACCCTAGTCTTGAAATATTTGTTCTGATTCCACCAAGATCCACATTAAAATTGTTTCCATGTATTTCCACCAGCTTGGGTTAAAATTGACTTTGGTTCCTTATATTTTTTTGCTCAGGGTCAAAAATTAGCTCACTGACCTCCATCAAAAATGTCCCAGGCTTGATCCTTTTCTATCAGTAATCCAACTCAACTCCATTGACTCCTTGACCTTCACTCACACCATCATATCTAAGATATAATTTAATATGTACCATATATATTTAAGACCCATTTTCTTGAGCTCAGCCTTGCATTTGTCCCTAAGATATGTTGACTATTTGACCCTGACTTACAGCATTGATTTCCTTTGATAGTTTGAATGCATGTCATTAAATCTTCTACTAGATACATGTACTATTGACACTTGGAACCTATGCATTTGATCTTTGGATCCTATAAATTTTTGACTTACTTGTATTCTATTGATCTTAGATGCATGATCAAACATGAGCCATTGATCAGCTAGGACCCACTATTTGAAATCCAATAACTAGTTCATGAGTCTTAAAATTGGTGTTTGTATGACCATCATTTGACATCCATGTGACTATATTTTATGTTTTCACTACCATAAAATTTAAGCTCATGAAATATTTATTTTTCATGAGTTTAAATTTAGCATCCATGTGAATTTTAATTACATTCATGCGACTAGCAAACAAGTCCATGAGATCATCACCTTTTGAACAACAAAGTTTTAAATGTTGAGTTTGACTTTGACAATGTGGTTTGTCATTATTTTTTTGGATTAACTTTGTTGAATCAATTAATTATTTAGGACTTTTTGCACAAAAAAATTCCTTTAGAATTATTTCTTTGAGCCCTTTATTTTAGATAATTTTTTTGAAATAAATACATCTACGGGTCTTTTATTTCAGACTTTTTGTTTGACTGAAATGTCCTTTAGGTTTTTTACATAGACACTTTCCCAAAAAGAAACAAGTCTTTGGAAAATAATTTAAGGCATTTTCTCCAAAATAATTTCATCTTCAAAACTTTTCTTTCATATAATTTGTTTGAAATAATTATAACATAGCTAAATACCCAAAATAAAATCCCTAAAAGATATCCTAGAACTTAGCCAAATAAACTTTGAAATATTTCCCAAGTATAAACTTAGATTTTAGGTGTGTATGCTCTTTTAGAATTTTTATAGAAGCTAATTACTTGATCTTTGAATGTTTGAAATGGACTTTTGAAGCTTTTAAAATCTTGTCCCAGACCTTGAACTACTCAGACACCATAAAGACCCTCTTTCCATAGGAACTCTGCTCAGTTCTTCAAAGCTTTGTATGTGGGAAAAAGTTGTCCAACATTTTTGGTGACTCATAGAGAAGCATGTCTATTATGATTGAGAACCCAGACCACTCTACTTTTATTATTCCATTGGTTATGGAGTCACAAGCCTCTTTCCCATCTAAACTAAAATTGATTTGAAGCAACAAGGGGGAATAAAAGCAAAACAAAAAAAATGCCCAAGGCACTTTGGAAAAGGAAAAAATAGAATAGAAAGTAAATATGCAAAAGGAACTTATAAGGAAGCATAAAATTTGCCTACCCTAAACTAACCAATCATAATGGAACCTATACAAAACCATTGACTAATTACATAAAATAGTTGCCCTTTTTCACTAATCTAATATTCTTTACATGTTTGAGGGAAGCCAACCAAAGATGGAGGAGTGGATGTTTAACATATTAATGATACACTTCTCTAAAAAAAAGAACAAAAAAAAACTTACCCACCCAATCTGATTGACTGGACATACAGACATCATGGATTGAATGGGCAAGCTCATCTTGCTCTTTTTTATGCTCAAATTTGTGCTTTGAATTAAGAACAACTTATGATCACTCTTCCTTATCATCTTCTAGCTAGGATAGGTACCTGATAGACATCCTCTTATCAATACAAACATTGAGCAATCAGATTTTACCTCATTCTTTCACTTTATTACTCCATCATTATGCTCCTTAGGCACCATTAGATCACAATATCCTTGAAGAGGAATATAGTCTGATCCTAAGATCTCAAAAAAGTCTTCCAACTCCTCTCCTATTAGTGTATTCAAGATGATCTTGAGTTGGTTAGGATCTTCTCCTTAAAGCACATGCTTATATGTAAATCTTTGTTCACCCTCAAGGTTCTCCTCCATCACACAAAGTGGTGGTTCATCAAGCTATATTTTTGGATCACTCCAGACATCTTCCTCATCAACCTCACTCAAGATTTCGTCTTGTTTCTTAATGGTAAATGGGGGTTAATTTAAACATTCAAGGACCAAAAAGACACCTTTATCTTGTTCAAGGTTTGATTTCCCTTCCTCTAGCTCTAATCCATAAGGGTTATCTTATTTTGATAATTCACCCTAATGTGAACCATCCAATAGTTCTTGGTTCTAATCCTCTTCTTGATCTATGTATAATGGGATTTTAGTAGTCCACTCAAGGTCTACTCAAATTTCAACTTGAACATTGTCCTCATTAGGATTTAGTTTATTAGTGTCAAATCCATTCCAAGAAGGCTGGTCTAGACTTGATTCTTCCCCTTTTGAATGAAGTGGGATACCTATTATGATCTCCCCATCATTATAAAAGCCTTTTCGAATTGACTTAAATGAGGTAAAAGTATAAGTAGTATCCTCTTTTTCTTGAACTAGTTCTTGGACCTTCATAATTAATACCTCCTTCTTCTTTTTCTGCATGCCTTCCTTGATTGATTTCCATGAGGGGAATGTGTAGGAAACATATACCTTTTCTATATTTTGACTCTCTTCCTCTTTCCTCATTTTTAGATTTAATTCTCTAATTTATCTATCTATATTCTCTTTAAAAAACCTCTCTTTAAGGTGGTGAGTGGCCTCATGGAGATCAGGAACACAAGAGGGATAGTATGAGATACAAGAGTATTATTGAGAAATATAAGTGGTATCTTGGTTCTCAATAATAATATGTTCCACAATAGTCTCCTTATTTCTTTAAAGGCTTGTTTAGATTGAATTCTAAGAAGGGAAAGTCTGAGTAACACATGAAGAACTTAGAACATAAGAGGGGTCACTTGGAGTAGTTATTTAGGGTAGGGTGGGTGGCATATATGAGGGTTGAGGTGGTGTATATGAAGATACATAAGATTTATGGAGTGGGACATGTTATTCTTCAAGGCTTCTTATTTATCCTTAATGTTTTAGATGTAACCACTCACATTCAAGACTTCACTTGAGAGGTTGTTCTAATTTTCCCTCTCAATAGGTGACTATTTCTCCTTCATTTTCTATAATGTACCTCTTATGTCATGAATAATATGATTAGGGATATCTTGAGCATACCCCCTTTCGATATTAAGGCTTGTCAAGTACTTTTGATATCTTCAGAGCATTTGCCTCCAACTTGAAATGGATTGGTTTGGAGAAAAACTAAGGACATTTTGAGGCTAAGAAGGCTACCCATAAGATTCTTAAGAACCACTTGGGGTGAAGTTATAAAAATTGATAACTTGATATGAAGGGTGTTGAGGTAAATAATAAGCATTATGATCAAAATATGATTGATTTTACATATCATACAATGATGATTAGGCACTTAGATTGCTTAAACTAGATGATAGATGCTTAGAGTAACCATTGATGTTTGTATAATGCCTCCAAATGTTGATATGTAGAAGAACAACACCAAAAATCCTTCCACTAATTTGGACCTTGGTCCCACTGAGCATGCTAGAAACTATTATGACATTGATGTACACCCTTAGATAGGGTTCTTTAGTCTCTCTCCCATCAAGTCAAAATATTGGGATAACCCTAGGCTATGGGTAACCTATGGTAGGGCTAAACCTCTAAAGTAGGTCAGCTTCCTCTTTGATGCTCACCTAAAAATAATGCTTCAAAGGGAAAAGGGTAGAAAGTGAAAAGGGATCCTAATAAATTAAACCAATTGATGTACAAAATTTAAAAAGGAAATTCCCATAAGCTTGAACCCACACTAGATATATAGAAGACAGTACTAGATCACACACCTTCAAGATCAAGCTAATTGCATAAGTATTTCATAAAAGAGGTTCAGAGTAAAACACTAATATAGACCTATAATTAGCATTAAAAACTCCCTAAATAAGGTTATAAAGGAGGACAATGGATGTGGAAGATTCTCCTTCACACAATGTCATCATGCACAACTCACTAAACCATATTTGAGGCAAGAGATAGGCAAAGAAAGTCTTATATTACATCATGAGGTAGTTCTTACAAATGCTTGACATGTTTGAGCCTAATCAAGCTAAAGATACTTTATAATATCTCAAAGAGTTCCCTATCTCCCAAAAAGATAAAAAGTCTAAAATCTAAGAACATTTTTTAAGGAGAAGAGAATGAGATAATACAAAGGAAGGGGAAAGGGAGAAGAGAGGGGCTCATTGTCTGAGAATAATGAATGAGTTGTTACCTATCTAGGGATGTTCCATCACACTTTGGTCCCATCGATAACTAGTCTATCATCAATATTTATCCTAAATTATCTCTAGTAGTCTTTAAACTCTTTTCATTGGCTGAAAAAGAGGCACTAGAAGACAAGAATTAGTTTTACATGATAGGTGGGTCATGATCCTTTCAAGGATAAAAGGTCCCCAAAAGCACTAATCAAAATTAAATTTTCCAACTACTCCAATTCCCTAATCTACTTTGTGAACCTTTCCATCCTCCACTTGACTTCATGATGAGGACAAAATCCTCATATCTTTGATCCTGACAAAGTCATGACTAAATCTACTTCAGTGGCTATTTGTCAAGAACATGGCCTAGGATGCTTCTTCATTAATTGTACATATCTACTCCTACTTTAAAACCTGGACTTGGATTAACTATAGATGAAAACCAATCAAATAATATTGGTTTTCCTATAATATATATAGATACAACACTCTTCTTAATGCATGGTCCCATTTATCCATAAAATTGCTAACCTTTGATCAATATTAAGTCTAAAATACCTAATCTATCTTTGTAGAGCCTTAATAGCAGAGCTTGGTCTCAAAATAGTTGTTCTAGTTCCACTAAGATCTACATCAAACTTAGTTTTATGTATTTCCACTAACACAGGTTAGACTTAAGCTTGTTTCCTTATATTTTTTGCCTAGGGTCAAAAATTGGCTCATCAACCTCCTTCAAAAATGTCTTAGGCTTGATCCTTTTCCCATTAGTTATTGACAATCCAACTCAGCTCCATTGGCTCCTTAACCTTCACTCACTTTATTGAATCTAAGATCTAATTGAATGTGGACCATAGATCTTTGGGACCCACTACCTCAAGCTTGGCATCACATTCATCCCTAATATTTGATAACTATTTGACCCCAAGTCACATTATTAATCTCCTCTAACAAGTTGAATGCATGCCATTAGATCTTCTACCAGATTCATGTGTTATTGACACTTGGCACCTATGCATTTTCTCTTTATATCCTCTAACTTTTTAACTTACTCGCATACCATCAATCTTAGATGTATGATCAAATGTGAACTATTAATCTATCGAGACCCATTATTTGAAAGTTAATGGCTAGTTCATGAGGCTTAAAATTAATGCTCTCACACCCATCATTTGACATCCACATGATCATATTTGAGTCTATGCGACCATCAAATTTAAGTTCATAAAATAGTAATTTGCCATGATCTTAAATTCAATGTTTGCATGAGAATCAATGATTTTCATTCAACTATCAAAGACATCCATGAGACCATCACCTTTTAGACATTAAAGGTTTAAATATTGAGCTTGATTTTGATAATGCAGCCCCACCAATATTTTGTTGGATCAACTTTGTCAAATCAATTAATTCTTTTAGACTTATTACACTAAACATTTACTTTAGAAGTATTTCTTTAGGCCCTTTACTTTAGACAATTTTTCTAAAATAAATAAGTTTGTGGGTATTTTGTTTTAGACTTTTTTTTGACTAAAATGTCCTTCAGGTTTTTTTCATAGACACTTTTCCTTAAAGAAACAAGGCTTCAAAAAATTGTTAAGGCATTTTATCCAAAATAATTCCATCTTAAGAAATTTTATTTTAGATAGTTTATCCAAAATAATTATAACACTTAGCTAAATACCTGAAACAAAATACCCAAAATAAATCCTAGCACTTAGCCAAATAGACTTTGAAATATGTCCCAATTATAAACTTAGCTTTTAGGCCTGTAAGCTCTTTTGGACTTGTTCTTATAGCTGATTGCTTGACCTTTGAAAGTTTGAAATGGAATTTTGAAGATTGTATAAGCTTGTCCCAGACCTTGAACTACTTAGACACCATTAAGACCCTCTTTCTATAGGAACTCTACTCATCTCTTCAAAGCTTTGTATGTGGGAAAAAATTGGCCAACATCACCACCTTCATTCTTCAACTTTGAACTCAAACAAGTAGGCTTAAAATCTTGAAAGATTAGGCCATTTCCTTGACTCCTAACATCTATTTGATGTTTTATATCCCTAAAACTAGGTGTATAAGGATTTATATTTGGTTATTAAATGTGTCAACACCCTTACACTTCACTCCAATGATGGTACTCAGATTTAAGGGAATCATACATTGTCTTAGGGATCTTAACATGATTAAATACACACAAACATACCTATAATAGGCCTTCTAAGTCAATTTATTTACTAAATTTCCATCACACATGTTATATAGTGACCCCAATATAAGTCTCAACTACCTAAAAGTACATTACTAGTGGTTTCTAATCCATTTAGGAGCATTTAGGTTGTTCAAGAAGATGTTTTATCTATTGGGTTATTTTTTGGCCCTTTGGTAGCTTGTGAGTGCCTTACATTATTAATGATCATCATAAAGATGTAGGTTTTTTCCCCTCTATCCACCATAAATTTAAAGGTTAAAAGGGTATTTTATGATCCTTAGGTGCACACCCCTCCATGCATCTTTTCCATGGACTTATGAAAAAAATATAATGTTGATATGGTCAAAGAGGGTTTCTATGAGGCCTGCTTTCATCACACTTATCTTTTATTACATTAGATAACCTTCATTTAGTTATGTGAAGTTGTTAAAAGTTTTATAGGCTACTTAAAATCTTTTAATGAGCCTTATCTATGTATTTGCCTTTCAAGTCTCTCAAAACCTTGACTATGGCACTAATATACAATAGATATGAATGTTGTTTGCCAAAGTAGATTTGAAAAAATATTTTTATATTATATTTAGTGTTGTGTGGATCTTATAGACACTAAAAAACATCATCCATCACTTGGAAGTCACCCATCAAGCCTCAAACTATCATTTTGAGGAAGAAATCAAATTCTTGGGGTTTGCTAGGGTTTACGACCACCCTACCTTCTTAGCATTTGTTCATAAAACCTATCCCATGGAACTCTTCACTATGACCATGAATTATAATGGAAAAAGGATCTTCATCTCTATATATGAGCTTTTAACATGACATTCTCTCTCCTATTCATACCAAGCATCTAAAAATAGCCATTGTGATCTTGTCAAGGGATCAATAGAAGAATATAAGTGTTTTTTTATTTATTTAAACCTCTTAAACCTTTATTTTAATTTGGTTTGGCCTTGAAACACCTTTGATAATGTAAAATACATATATAATTTCTTTAAAACATTCTTTCACTTCTTGGCTTGCTACTAGACCTATTATAATTGCTTGTAAGTATAATCATTAGAATTTCTAACCTAAAACTATCATATTATGAAATGTGCTTACCAAATTCACATTATAAACATTTTAAAAATTCATTTCTAAGTTTTTTAATATGTTATTTCCACTTTTTAGGTCTTTAAAGTGGTCTTTGACAAGTTTACACATGTTAATGATGCATAAAGAAGGTTTAAAGTGACTTGTTAACCTTGGACATAGCATAAAACTTATAAAACATCAAAATCCCCTCTAAACATGAGAATGACAAAAAATAGACCCCCATTCATATTTAAAATAATTATTTGTGTAATTAAAAGACATTAAAAACATTAAATAGCATAGAAACAACTTTACCTTAACTTTTTCAAAAGAACCTTAAACTTTGCTAAACTCAAAAAGGGAGACCATCCTAAATGACTATTTGAATACCTTACATGGCTATCATAAAATTTATAATCATAAGGAGATTTTTTTTAATTATACTTCCCTATGGTATCCAAAAAAATTTAAAACTCTCCTCTTGGAGGAGTTATAGCATAGACTTGGGTAGAGGGAAAATATCTATCACCCTCTTGGAGATGACGAAGAGGAAAATAATCTTCTTTATCCATGAAATTTGGAAATGAAACTTGGAATAGGTCTACTAAGGTAGAATATATTATGTTTTAAAAACCTAATATAACCACTAAAATAGGAAACAAAAGGATAAAAACCCTAATAGCATATAGGGCTAGGGTTTGGATATTATTCAAAGCAAGTCAATATCATTAAATGATTTAATTTTTTAAGATTATGGACTTTAAGCCCTAGGTTGTTAAAGGGTATGATTATAGTAAATTAGGATATAAATATGTAATAAATATAACCACTAATTTTTAATAAAATTGAACTCGTTTAACCTTTC
Organism: Torreya grandis; assembly: GCA_037957365.1. Taxonomy (NCBI): domain Eukaryota; kingdom Viridiplantae; phylum Streptophyta; class Pinopsida; order Cupressales; family Taxaceae; genus Torreya; species Torreya grandis. The sequence continues at coordinate 490,668 of JARHVA010008317.1, forward strand.
TAAAAATATCAATAATTTTTGTAAAAAAGTAGTTAGCTATAAATTCACTAGGATGAAGGATTTGGAGGTTACAAACTAGGAGAAGAGCTAATCTGAGTGTCATAGACATGATCCATATATCAAAACATGCACTAACTAAACTAGATAGTAGCATCAATGATACTAGTGTGCTTTTCTTTGTGCTAATGTCCTTTGTGTAGATCTATTCTAAGCTTTTGGGTGCACCTGTGTCTGATTTTGCCAAGCTTGTTAATATATGCACAAGTTTTTATTCCCTATCACTGACTTGTTTTGATATATTTTTTATGAAAACCATAAGCCTCCATGTTTTTAAGTCATTTAGTTGAAACAAGTAATAAGGTGTGATGTTAGTGGGGTAGGTTGGATATTTTAAACACCCTATTGTGATGAGAGTTGCCTACATAGCAATACTCCAAGGATAGATCAATCTTGATGTAGTTTTCCCCACCTAGGTACTAGTGTAAGTGAAATTGAAGCTAGTATTAATTCTAATTTGATTAATTTTGGGTGGATCTTGAGACTATAAATATGAGTATTCTAATCTTAAGATGGATGTAGATGGATATATGCAAAAGTATAGAAGAATAAGGATTGATAACCTTGACTATGCACAACGTGTTATGAGTTAGTTTGTGTTATTTACATTTAGATTTCATCTAGTGAATAATGGACTAAAATCCGTGTGTGTGTGTGTGTGTGTGTGTGTGTGTGTGTGTGTGTGTGTGTGTGTGTGTGTGTGTGTGTGTGTGTGTGTGTTTGTGTGTGTTTATATTATTCTAGTGTTTGTGTGGGTCTTAAAATAGGTCTAATCTGACCCTAGGTGATTATTATTTTTAAAATATATTCATTAGTGGTCATAGGTAGGAAAAGGACAATAACACCCAAACTAAGACAGTAGCATCATTGCCACTAGTATACAAATTATGGCATTAGTGTCCAGGTGGTAGAACCTGAGGCACTAGGGGATAGGATGCTAAAGTGAGGATATAAGACTACTTTAGGGATGCTTATGGGTTTATTGGAAGGCTAGATAAGTGTCTAAATATACCTTAAGATAGGTCTAAGACTAAGTTATGGATGGGTGGTCTTAAGTAACACTCTTAGAACTCAAGTGTCATTTTTAGATGATTACAACCTCAATGGAGGAAGTCTCAATGTGGATCAAATTCTTAAGACTCCTATTAGATTTTTGGGAAGAGGAATTTATAATTAGAATTTGTAAAACTATTGGGCAACCAATAGGTATAGATTTAGTAATGAAATCAAGGAGGAAACTAGTTGCAAATAGGTTTTATGTGTGTATTCAGATAGATAAACCCCTCCCAAATTTGATCCTTAAAATCAAAGTATGGATCCTAGAGATAATAAGTTGAGTATGAAGGATATTTAGACATCTATAAGAAATTTAAAATTTTATGACGCAAACAAAAATAATATCCTAGTAACAAGATAATAATACAAGTACAGAGATAATAATGGAGGAATAAATAAATTATGGAACAAAAATCAAGTATATAAAATAGAGAGCCTATTTCAAAGGCTCAAACTAAATTAGTCCCTTCAATTATTTAATAAATCCTAGAGGATAATAGAGAATAAATTAGGGAAGTAATCCCAAGGATGGAACATATAGAGGAGATCCAATAAAAAAACAAAGATCATCATTAAAAATAAGGAAGACCCAATAGTTAGTACCACATAGAATTATGTTGAAGGGGAGGAAGTACTTGAGAAAGATGTAAAGGTTATTATTATTATTTTTAAGGAGAGTAAACAATAAGTAATTTTAAAAATAAAATAGAGATAATTTAAAGTCATGAATCAAAAGGCCCCCTTGACCCTGAAACCAAGGAATATGGAAGGTGAATCCTTAGAGTTGGAAGGATTAGATAAAGGAAAATTACTTCAGAAATAAAAAATAGATAAAAATAATGAGGAAGATACATGGGAATTTTCCTTTGGCAAAAATATAAAGCCAAAGGTCAAATCTCCTAGTTTAGATAAGTAGATCCAAGTAAGAAAGCTTAGAAGTGGGAAAAAAGTTGATGTAGGAAATAAGGCCAGAAAATAAGGAAGACCCTCGAGACATGTGTAAATAATCAAGGAAATGGTGAAAGAAGTAGCCAAAGGTACTCAGAGAACATTAAAAATGGTTAAAAATTTTACAAACCTTGAAAAATTAGAATTTTTCCATGGAATATCAAAGAGATTAATAGCCCCAATAAGAAAAGGCTAGTTATGAGTTTAAGAAAGAATCATGTTCCTAACATTTTGATTTTGTAAAAATTGAATATGTTTGAAAGCAGACTAGAATAGGCTAGGGATATAAATTGAAGAAACTCTAAGTTTGTTATATTTAGTGTTATGGGTGCTTCCATGGGTTTAGTTTATTTTTGGAATACCCTAGGGAGAAATACTTATTAAGTATAATAACCATTTAGAAATTTTGTTCAACAACAAAGTGGATAATTTTTATTAGATCTTATCCAATATTTATGCCCCTAATAATTTGATGGGTAGAAGGAACCTTTAGATTTACCTTGGTAGTTTAATGAAATCTTGTGGTTCCTATAATTGGATGTTATTTGGGGTCTTCAACTCCCCCCTTTCTCCTTTGGAAAACAAGGGTCATTCTTAGGACTATACAAATAATATGGGGGAGCTTAATGGTTTCATTTCAGCATTTATCCTTGTTGATGTTCATATCATTGGATATAATTTTAACAAATATAATAGAATATTGGGGGAAAGTTAATTTATTTCATATTGGATAGTTTATTTATATCCTTAGATTGGTAGCTCATTTTAAATTACAGGTTATTCACTCACCCAAGAATAGCTTGTGATCATAACCCTTTAATGTTCTTAGGGTTTAGAGATGCTAGAGAAATAAATCACCCTTTTAAGTTTGAGAAAATGTGGATTTAAAATATATATATCTTAGATTGCATTAAGTAATGGTGGAAAAATGTTTCCAAGAGACTAATATGTATAGATTAGCTCACAAGCTAAAACACATCAAAAACAATCTTAAAACTAGGAATAAGGAACCTTTTAGGACCATTTATGATTAGAAAATAATAATTTCTAAGTATTTGATGATCCTAGAAGAGGAGGTCCAAATTAATAGGTTAAATCAAGATAAATTCATGAAAAAAAGGTCCTAATAAGTAAATTCCTTAATTTTTAAGCTAAGGAAGAAATCTTCTGGATGCATAAATCTAGATGTGTCTAGTTAAATGAGGGAGACAAGCACTCTAAAATTTAACATCATTATACTATAAAACGTATAAATTACAATATAATTAGAGGAATGGTCAATGAAGATGGTTTTGTATGTAAAGAGGGGGCTAAAACAAAAGTAAGAAGCCATATATTTTTTCATAAACCTATTTTTGGGAAAGACCAATCTTGATCTGGTGAAGGAAGAAACTTTTCTAGATTTTTTTAACAAATTCATTAATCAAGAGGATATTGTTAGCCTTATCAAAATTCCCTCCCTATAAGAATCTAATTTTTTTGTTTTTTCCATGGAGGGAGACAAAGCATTAGTGCTAGATGGTTTCCCCTAAAAATTTTCATATTTTTAAAGATAAATTTCAGTTGGAGGTTATGGTTACAAATCTAAAATTTTTATATCAGAAAACTTGATCAAATAAATGAATAACACCTTGGGTATTATCATAAAGAATTATAGAGCTAGATATCTAAAGGACTTCCATCCCATAAATTTATGAAACAATATTTACAATTTTTTTTCGAAACCATATTTGCTACCCAAAATCATTTTAATAAAAAAATGAATGAATTTAATATTTTGAAGTAAGATCATAATTATAATAATTATAGTTCATTATGATATTCACTCTTTGGATAAGTCCATGAAGGATGGAATGTTATTGAAAATCAACATGAACAAAAGATTAAATAAAGTTTCATGGAGTGTCCTAGATAAAATTATTAACAAAGTAGGGTTAAACTCCAAGTTCATGAAGATGATTTTAGCCTACATATATTCCCATAAATTATATGTTCTAATTAATAGAGCACCAAAAGGTTTTTTTTCCCAATATAAAGAGGACTTAGACAAGGAGACCCCCTCTTTCCTTATTTATTTATTATTATAGTGGAGGCTATAGGGATAATTTTATAAAAATTTAGATTTTAGGGCATGGTGAAAGGTATTTAAATATATCCCCTCATATATCTCATCATGCACCAAAATTTTATGGATAGCACATTTGTGCTATAAGTGTTGGTCTCAAAGGTATCTCATCCCTCTGGTTTAGTTTTTCCATCCTTTGACACACATCATAATGTTTTTCAACTCGATGTGCATATTGGAATAAAGTGGGCCACCATAGACCACATTGAAAGATATTATTGGTAGTTTATTCTATTATTAAATGCCCTACTAAAATTCCTTATTTTTCTTCTTCAAGAATTCGGGGTCATTCATGCTCCAAAGATACTCTGTGTATCATCTCATATTTACCCATCTTATATAAAAACCCATTTATAATAGTATATGAAATAGCTCATGTCATCAAATTATTTTTACCTTGTTCCATATAGTGCATTGGAAACATCCCTTGTTTTACAAAGTTGGCTATGCCTTCCATGTTTTTAGGGATCATAGAGATTTTGAATAGATGAGCATCTAGTGCTTCATATTATAACTCTTTAGGTTATTCCCCAGTTTGTATCCTACTCAAATGGTTAGGTCATACACTCTCTCATATATGTTTAGCATTTATCTTGAACTTAAATTCTTGGAATAGCATCAACCATTGAAATATCCTTCCATTGAGCATAGGTTTTTTAACCAAGTAATGCAAGGTTTGATGATCAATAAAGAATTTAAAAGGCATTACAAGGAGATAATTCTATAACTTATATAATTAAAAAACCATTGATAGCACTTCCCTTTCTATTGTAGTATATTTTTATCTATAGATGAGATTTATTTACCTATAAATTGGATATGATTATCTAATCCACCATCACTTGGATATGTTAATACAACTCCCACCACAATACTTGAAATATCTACATGAATATAAAAGGCTTTAGTTCAATTGGGGAAAACTAGTATGGGTACTATAACTAACCTTTGCTTTAATTCCACAAATATTGCTTTATACTCTTGTGTCTAGTCAAACCTTATATATTTTCATATTTATTTCTCAAAGGGAATAGATATAGTTGTGTAGCCTATAATAAAATTTATGTAATACCCTATGTGTCCCAAAAATTCCAAAACTTCTATATAACTATTAAAAGGTATCATTCCTACTATGACTATGATTTTGGCTTAATCAACCAAAATTTATTCACTAAAAAATGCAAGCCCCAAAATAAACTAAATGATGTGAAAAATAAGCATATTTTTAAGTTTAAAACAATGCATAGAGTTCTACAATGTTCTAACATTAGTCATAGCTTAGATAAGTGATATTTAAACATGTAAAATATGGCCCAATCATATAGATAAACTTATAAAAATTCATGAATAAATTCTTTGATAGTAATTACTATAGCCCTAAAAAATATAGTTGGAGTATTATTTAGTCCAAATGGTATTACCTTATATGTAAAAAATCTCCATGAAATTGCAAATGTTATCTTAGCCTAATCCTAATTTGTAATAAGAATATAGTGATAGCCATTGAATCCATCTATAAATGAATATGCCTCATATCCTACAACTAATTCTATACTCTCATCGGTAAAGGTTATTAGAAATTGATCATTGATACACACATTATTTAGTGCACGGTAATCTCCACATAACTTGATCTTGCCAAACTGTTTAGGATAAAAAACCATAGACTAACCCAATCTACCTTTTTAATTGTATAGATGATATGGGCTTCCTATATGTGATCCAGCTTGATGTTTACCTTCAACTTCATATTAGGATTTATTATATATTGGTGCTTCTTAATATTTCATGTACATTCTTTGATATCAATATACATCTCTCCCAATTATGTATATACCCCTTTTACATCTATGAATTTAGTGGTAAACACATCTTAATAGTCCCTTGATAGCTACAATCTTTTCTATATTTCATTATAAGTCTAATGATCCCCCAAAGTCATAATCTTTGGTATAGACTCTATTCAAATATTATCAATAATTTTATGTAAAGGCTCCTAGTATATCCTATCAGATTCACTAGGAAAGGATTCTTGTAGAGTTCTTTGCCCTTCATGTTCTATAATATTAAAATTTTGTAGCTTATTTTCTTTAGTTTGTTCTATGATTTCACCTTTTTATGGGTCATATTCTCATTTTGGTTTGAAAAAACCATTCAATTATAATTCTTCATCACTATCATTAGAATATGTTACCTCATTTTGAATCCTATTACAAGGTTGAATAATAAATTATTCTTTCTTTTTACCAAACTTATAATTATGTATGGCTACATTTAAATTTAAAATTTTTTCTTGATGTGATAACAAGTTTTTCATAGTACTCGAGTCTTCTACTTACCCATGACATAAAAACATTTTCAATTTTTTCAAAGAATTATGCACTATAAAATTTTCATCTTCAAACACAAATTTTTGGATAAAATCTTATTAGACATGTGCCCATTGCTTAATTTCTCATATACACTCTTTATACACATACCAAGTATTTGGGAGTACTATAAAAGTGTATCTAAAAACATGCATCCAATAATTAGGCTCAACACACTACACAAACCATAATTCTATGTACTGATGTATGTGTAATTATAGATATTGTTCTTCTTGGAAGAATGACCAATCTGTTGTAACCATGCTTGGTAGCTAAAATCATGCTTGCAATAATTTGCATGATTCATCCCATGATAACCAATTTTGTCTATGAACTACCTGCCATGTCACATTAATTCCCTTTAATGAATAATTGAGTGTGTTAACTCTTTTCTCCCTACTAGGTACATATTGTTCCAACTAAAAGATAAATTGATTAAGGTATTTAGTTGTAAAATATTATGATAATTGGCATTCAGTAGTGAATACCATTCATATCGAGTGTATCTCATGATCCCTTCAAACCTAATTTTACATATGCATATTTGATTCCCACTTATTTAAGATGTTACTTCCTAAGGTAAGATACCTTCATGAGTAGGCTCTGTGTAATCCATAATAGTCACACCTATGTTATATAAAAATTATGCTTCCAATCTAGTTAGAAATTGCATAGATGGTGACTTACATTCTTCAATATAAAAATAGGGTATTGATGATTGTGTTATAACTATCCTATACATAGGCTATTTAATTATGATTATTTTTTAGGCTCTATTTATGCCTTAGGAAACTAATATTCTCTACTTTAGAGAATATTATTTTTGTTGTCTGCATTAACCTTGAACCAACTATTGTCCCCATAAACATAAGGTGACTCTAGTTTTTTAGGGATGACATATGGATTATGTTTGGGTTTATTCAAGGGTATCATAATTATTTTATCCCCTTGATGCACCTCTAATTGATTATACACTATATTGATAATCATTTACCCATCATAAGCCCATTTTTTACCAATAAAGGTAGGATAATTTGTCTTATCTATTTTCATATCAATTACCTCAAAATTTCCACATCATCTTAGATAATCAACCTTTATTTCTACATCTTGAAGTCATCCAATTAGTTCTACTCTTATACAATCTATGAGACTAAGAGTAATTAGATTATAGCTCAGTGTTGATAAACTAGTAGCCTCCCATGTGGACTTAGGTATCATGTTTACTATACTCCCAAAGTTAAATACAAAATTATGTACCTCATACCTTATGAGTTTTATTTCCATTCCATAATAAACATCATAAGGATTTTTAGTTTTGACATATTGTACCACCTTATTCGTACGTTATTATCCTCATCTTATACATTTGAGTAGATTATGTAGTATATTTAGGATGTTTTACAAAATATCCTCATTTATTAGTGCATTCAAAACTTTCAATAAATCTATTAATTTATTCATTGTTCCTTCCTATCACATTATGTACACAATCTATCCATACATTTGTGCATCAATAGTTGTAGCATAACCTTCTGACGCACTCTATTATTGTATGTTTTATACAATTTTTGTTGCTTGATACATCAATCCCTTTTCTCTCATAGGATTGGGATACTTATCTTGTTAAACCTTCCTAGTTTTTTTATTTTGGATGAATATATAATGGTGTAAATCCTTTCTTTACATTTTTTTTCCTTATAACTGCTTGTATGAATGCATTTTACTTAGGTTGTGCATTTATCATGTTTACATTTTGCATGAGATTTTTTTCCTCTAATTATCTAATAGTGGAAAATATTCAATATGATTTTTCCCTATAACTCTATAATATATGTAGTACATTTATATTTGGGGATTAGTCAATAGTTTCATAATAAGTGGTTATACTCAACACACATATAACACTTGATCAATTGATGTGCTTAACTATTGTCATTATTTTGTCCTCACTGGTATCCTCTATGATATTATCCTTTTATTCTTTGCAAATTTTTTAAAATCCAAACATTGGGACTATTTTCCTTTAAATCCTCCTAATTTTTTTTTGTTGCACATCGTATCCACCATATTACCACTAAGGTGATGTCGAAGCCCAATTTGATTATTTATGTTGACTCATAGGCTTCTACAATGACTGATATTGATACTATAGAGATGATAGTGTCCATCTAGATAGACCCTAAGGTTGATATTGAGGTGATGAAGGTATCCAACCATGACCATTTTATGTCACACTAGTAATCTCCACCTCTGAGCCTATAATTCCTTACTTTACAGCAGACAAGTACTACACTATGACTATGAAGAAATTCTTGGCAATATCTTCCTTTAGTTCCTATAGAGAATAAAAACTTTTATCATCATAATTAGTTGAATTTAAAAATTAAAATATAGGCTCTGTGGTTTTTTAATATATTTTTATAGTAAATGGCACTTTGTGATTTCATGTTTTATTACTCTACATATATCATAGAAATCAGTTTTGATTTTAGGATAATCAATCCTATGATGTCCTTTCTTCCCACATCTCATATACTATAACCCTAAATTAGGCTTATTTATATCATGAAATTTAATGATACTTCTGATATAATTATCTATCTATGTCTAAATCTTTGAGCTAGTTGATGGATCATGTCCACAATCTTTAATCTATTTCACCTAGAGCATATTTAATTTAGCATCAGCCTTAGTTAGAAACAATGATTTTGAAATAGAAATAAATATGATCTCATCCATTCTACAAAAAAAATTAGTCTTATTTTTATCTTCCATGATAAAATCAATCTTTTTCATCATGTCTAAAAATCTAAAATCATAATGCCATATTGATTCTTTGTTTCACTATCAAATCTCTTTAAAATCCTAAATGATCTTCCTTAAGCAATTATTCATCTTAAATTCTGTGATTAAATACTCCTTAACTTATTTATTATTTAGGTAATTAACATCCCTTTTGAAAATGAACTCCAAGGCTTGACCTGTTAAGGCTCTAATGAGTTTACACTTATTTACATCTTCAGAGATTACTCATTTAACCTTCCATTTCATATCATAGGTTAATAAATATTATTCAAGTTCAAAATACCCATCATAAAGAGTCAATGTAATAAATATTAATGCATTAAATTCCATTCTTGGTGCACTTGTAACTATTATTATGGGATTCTATGCACTAGTAATGACTATTATGGACTTATGTGCACTAGTTATTATTACTATGGACTTCTACACACTAGTTTTGCAAGTGTCTTAAAACTAGTGTTGAAAGTGAATCCATGCTCTTCTAAATTTTTCTTGTCTATTGATTTCCTAGTCTCTATGTTAAGTCTATCAAATTTAGCTATAAATAATTCAAACAAAATCTACATGTCCCTTCCTCTGCACTTTGATTTATTTTATCTAATGAAAAATTGGGCTTGGATGATGCATACTCTTGAAAGTAATGATCCATGTCTTCAAATTCTTTTTTATATGATCTTAAACCTATGATAATTATATGACTATGTATAAATTCTTCTTTAGAATATTATTTCCTTGATTCAAATATTATCTTTCCTCTTAACTATAATATACTCATATCTTCTAACTAATTTACTATTATCTTACTTTCTTCTTCCTCTTCACTCTGATTCATATCTTATTTATCCCATTTTTTGTATCTTTCCTTCTTAGTCCCTTCTTATCCTTACTCTACATAATCTCCACATTCCCCTATTTTTTTAGCTTATGTAGCCTCTCTCTTGGATCCCATCTCTTTAACATCCACTAATTTACTCCTAATCCTTTTCATAATTAAATATAGATTATTCAATTTATTCCATCTTATTTTTTTGTCACAATTCACTTTCCAATCTTATAATTTTATTCTCACTCTATTTATCTACATTCTCCATATTATTGGTTCATTTTCAATTTTCTATGTTGATTTATGTATCATTTACATCTACATTGCATGCATACCTATGACACCCAAAGTGACTACTCCATGTTGGTAGGGGTGGCCATCGTAGCCATTTCAATAACCAGCATCTTAATCAAAGTGGGTAGTCATTGAAGGAACTTCCCTCAAATTCCTCTCACAAACAAGTCTTATGTAATGTTAAAATCTAAATACCCTTGTATAGTAAATTTTGTGATGTAATCACTGATGGTAGTCTTAGCCCAATGATCTACCACATGAGTCCAATAATTATGTAGAGTTTATAGGCTATGTATATTTTCTTTCATCTAAAATATGACCCCCATCCCTCTTGGATAAAAATATTAATACTCCAACCTATACAACTACCCAACTAACAATCCTATAAATTTTCACCAAAAAAATTAATAACTTTCTCCATATATATGCTCTTAAATAACTTTTTTCATAGTCTTATCAATTTTTTTAGCCTCTTCTTTAGAAAATTTATAAATTTTTTCATCCAACCATCTTTCCAAATCAATTTTCCATATTATCCATCTCAATGTGTTGTACGCATAAGATCCATGCTAACTACAGAATTGTTAGTAAAGGTTCCTAGAAACCCATCAAAACATACTAACACAGGGATAATTAGTGTGATTCATAATGGAATAATATAGAAAAATATGGATCAAATTTAACTTTTTGATAAAAATAAAAAAATAGTACTAAATAAGCAAAAAGTGTAGGCTTAGTAGATTAAGTACCTTTAAAAATATCAATATGATTAATAGATTTAGGAAATAGAGCATCATTCTGCACAAAACAATCATAAAATAAAAATAAAGGGAAACCATAGTGGAACTTAGATATATTAATCTCTATCACATCAGAACTGTATCTAAATATAATTGAGAATTATATATATATATATGAAAATCATTATCACTTCATATTCCATACTTTCATCATATACATAGGAAATACTCTTCGTACTTTGAAGCCTATTGATATGTTTACAAGAGACAAGTACATACAAAAAGGTACATAAGAGAAAAAATAGTACAAATCACACATGTTTCTATCACTTACATTCTATAGTTTTGGTAGCCATGTTCTACTTCCAATAGTCATTTTTGTTTTTGTGGAGATTTGACTAATTCATGTCCATTAGATTGTGTGGCATTTAAACATGCCCCTTATTTACAATATCCTTTGACCATGGTTTGTTGATTTACTTTTGAGTGCCCTTACATGAGTGCTTGATTTTTTATTGATTTTGTACTATTACTATCTATAATTTTCCATGATCTTTATCATTAATATTAGTCTTTGATGTGATCACACTATATACACTTTAATAATAAATTTACTTAGACATGTTCTCCCATATGCTACATGGTTCATTCATAATTATATGGCTATCTTATCCATTTGATGTGAAATAACTAATAGTTTCTATATTATCTCACCTAAACGAGGGGTAATATCATTAGGTTCATGTCATAGAGGCGTGTATTCCACACATTCATAGTTCATATTCAGTGGGGGCATGTAATAGAAACATGGCTTCCACACATTCATAGTTTTAGATATACAATGGGGGCATGTTTTGGAAACTTGTTCTCCACACTTATTCAGTATTTTAATATACCCAAATTATAATGGGGGAATGTTTTGTAAACATGTTATCCATATTATAACTTATATTAGTTTTTATATTTCTCCATATATAATGGGGGAATGTTATGATAACATATCACCCACACTTGTTAAAATTTTCATATTAGCCAAAACACATAGTTATATGATTCAGATATACACTTATGGTATAATTATATACATTGGTACCATTATTACACATATTTTTATCATGAGACATACCTAAGGTACATATTTCAAGTAATTTTCACCTAATTTTTCAAAATCAAAATCAGTTTTAGATTTAGAAAACTTTTAGGAATTGTCACTACCCACTAGGTTGGAATTTTATGAACTATATTGAAAAAATCTACTATAGTAGTTAGTTCACCTTTTGGTATGGTTTAGGTTATTAAATCACTCAATATTTACAAATTTATATCTTGGACTTGATTGTATCATCTAGCCTCACCAATTTTTTAGTATGATTTGACATGGTTCACTCACACTCACTAAGTTATAAGCATGATTGGGTTGTACAGTTGATCTAGTCTTAACCTCCAAGTGGGAATTCATATTTTCTTTAAGGTTTGGGGGCATGTTCCCTCCTATATATCTATATATCTATCTCTTTTATATATGCACTTTATAGATTTATATATTTGTACTAATCTTAGTTTTAATGATTAATACTAATACATCTTTCAAATTAAATTTCCAAATGCAAATTAGTTGCATCGATACACAAATATACCCCTAAACCTTGCTCATTTTAATACTTTTAATTTTATGTTATATGCACATAGTATATACTATAACATGCTCTTCATTCTAGGTCAGTCATGAACAAATCACTCAAGTGGGACTCAAGTAAAGAAAAGGTGTGTTAGACACACCTAGGTATACATTCCTTTCCTTCAAACTATAAATTTAGTTACTAAATTAAAGGGGGGATGTAAACACTATTTAAAAATTATATATCACCTTGGTCTTATACACTTGGAAAACTCATACCTTGGTTGTTCCTCTAAGTTATATACCTTTCCCACTTCCACAAGTCTCACATCTTCTCTCTCTTATGCCCCTTAGCCTATCTCTTAGTTTGACCAATCTTATGTTGATGACTCTGGCCTTCTATTTTTCCTAAAATTCATAAAAACTATTTATCTTCTACCTCTACAAGTTTTGAGCATGTACCTATTTTCTTACTCCCTTAACACTTGTATCCTAGATAGACACCTACATTGACATAGGTGTCATGTTCTGATGCAAGTGTCTAGTGCTCTAAAATTCATCTAATTTACAAATGAAACATATCCTAATGGTCAAACTAAGTTTTATTATGTGAGATATTCTCCAAAGGGATTAGAATAAATACAAGATCAACCCACATTAATTCCTCACCTAGAAACTTGTTACCCAATCACCAGGTAACTTACCAAAAACATTAAATCAAGAACTCAAGTGAGAAAAACTTCCCTATTTTATCATATTTCCATATTAATCATAGGGATAGTACATTTATAGGTCTAAATTTTTGAATTAGTTGTTGGCCATGTTTTACCCACATGCTAATCTTGTGCCCAGATGGATCAGGTTGCTAATAGATGAGCAAATGAATAGATGTTCTAGATGGAATGAGTAGACAAAAGAGATCATGTAGATTGAAAATTTTATGAAACACTTTAATTTTACTTAAAGTGTAGTTTTTTAATTTCTAATGGACAAGTCTATAGGGAAAATAGAAGGATCCAAAAAGGTATCCATGGTGGTCATAACATTCAAGTTCATAAATCAAGTTTTGCACAGGTCTCAAGAGTTTATTATAAACTTGAAAGATTTAGTAAAGGATGAATTGGGAAATTTTAAATACTAGACCATCACCAGGACATCATCTAGTAAAGGAATAGACTAGTTCACTTATGTATTTTATAAGTCCACTCAGAAAGTATCATGAGCCAAAAGCTTACATCTCCAAGTAAACCTTCATACCAAGATCATATCCTATAAGTTTCATGCCCACGTGAGCTTTATATCTCAATATCTAATTGTTCAAATATAGACCTACAGCATAGGACATTTATGCAAGTCTCAAGTTTGATCTTTTCAAAATGACTATTTGAATTCAAAAGTCCCTAAAAGGTTTAAAGTTGAGTAAGATCTAACATTCTACATAAGCTCACATTTTGATAAGAAATATCCAATGGTTTGTGTTGGGTTCAAATAATTCAAAAGGTCCCCTAGGTTAAATACCTTTAAATAGCTACAAGTTGGGCAAGATCTAATGGTATGGATCAACCAAGCAAAAATCCAATAGCATGAGCTCAAATGATAAGGAGGTGGGTCCAAGAAAAATCAATGATTAGAACTCAATTATACTAATGATCCAATGGTGTGAGATTGATTGGAAGGAAAGTGGACCCAATGAGACCAAAGGCCAACATTACTTCGTATACCTTGATCTAATGGTGTGAATGAAAATCAACATGTCAAAGGATCTTCATGGTAGGAAATTGATGGATCACATTCATTTATACCAAGTGGATCAATAGTGCATAAGAATTTAAAAGGTCAACATTTGTTAGTGGGGATCTCTAAGGTTAATGGGAGTAAAGATAGGATGGATCAATTTTATTGGACCAAGTAATAATTGATGGATAAAGTTGAACTAGGAGTCAAATCAAGAACTAGTTTTTTATTAAAGTAAACAAGGTATTGTGAGGTCATCCCATCACCATTAAATCTTATTCAATCACCATTAAAAGAACATAACCATGAATTCAAGTATAAATAACATAAAGGGGGAACCATTGAAGCTAAATATAGACATCTAGTTTGAAGGTTTGTGGCATACAAGGTTCATTCTGAAATTGTGTTTTTTTCTTTATAGAAGGATCCCTGTATATAATGAGCTCTTAGTTTCTATGTATGTTCAAAGGAAAAAATAGATATTTTAGACCTAAAGAAGATCAAAAATAGATATGTATTCTATAGGTCTACATCGATATAAGAGGCTACAAAAAAACCAATAAAATATATTAATTTTCCATCTATAAAAAAGATCTAGTCCAAATTTGATCAAGGGTAGATATCTATGATTCTAAAGAAGCTCCTCATCCTTTAGCATGAACATATTTTTGACAAACATTTGCCTAAATGAACAAAGCCATGATTCTATCATATCCATGAACATGAAATTTTTGTATTTAGTGGGAGATGGTGTGAGGATCAAAAAAGGATCTAGTGGTTGGTACTTGTAGCTAAGTGTATTCAATGCATCCTTGGGACCTTTGGGAACTTTCCCACTTGATAAGTTATGAATAGTATCTTGATTGATCAAAAAGATGGTAAGGCATTCATTAGAGAAAAAATTTGGTAGATTAGACTCAATTAATGATTTGAGATGATGTTTCCCTCTCTAATGATTTTCTCCTACATTCTTTCTCTCTCTTTCTTCACCTATATATCCTAGTCTCATTCCCATTGTGGGGGATCTCAGCTCTTAGAATTTTTCATTATTTTCTAAGATAATGATATTCATTGAGACTCTTGAAAAAGTGTGCTCATTTAATATGGTTAAACCCTATCAAAACATTATAATAACTACCTTTTTAATTAATATGATCAACTCTTTTCCTATCTCTTATCCTCAATCAATGTTTACTATGCTTGTGTATGGTAAATTTGTGAAGGAAATTATTCCTAGTTTGTTGTCCTTCTACTTGCCTCTTTGAAGTTATTTTCAAGCTAACTTGTAGGTATATATTATTATTTTACTTGGAACCTCTTCTTTGAAATATTTATACAACTAGTGAGATTGTGAGGTTGTGTGAGCTATAGTTGTCTTATATTGATCCAATATGGGTTCAAGGTTATATGAGTGTCCATTTTAACTTTGATGCATCACCTTTTATCATTCTTATGAGTCCTCAAACCCTTTTTTACCCTTTTATAAATTATTTTCACTAGTTTAGGTGAGCATCAAGATTAAGTCATCCTTCTTCAGAGGTTCAACCCCATTATAGGTCACCCTCAGCTTGGGGTTGTTCTCATTGTGTATCTCAATTGGAGGGAGCATCAATAACCCTCTCCAAGGGTTAAAATTGAGCCTACAATAGTTTTTGGCATGCCCAATGGGATTATATTTCAAGGAATATTGATCAAATTTGATGTTAGTTTGATCAAATTTATAGTAGTTAAGCTCCCAAGCAACAGCATCTGGTGACTCCAAAAGGAAGTTTCAACATCCTGATAGTAGAATATTAACTTCATCTCATGCCAAAGGTGAAAAAAAGGTTAGAATCAAGAGGTATCCCTTTGAATTTGTTGAATTACCTTCAAATTTAGAAAAGAGATTAAGGTTTGCCAATTCACATATGTATTAGGGAAAATTTGCTCCTAAGTCATTTTCTAGACCTACCCCTACAAGAGGACCTTTGCTAAATCCTTTTATAGCCACGGTATCACCTAGACCTTTACCCTTTATGCATTTTAATGGCCAAATTTCCTTATACCTTTATCAATATGATCTTATCCTATTTTTAGCCCTTAATAGTGTTCCTTATTATGCTAGAAACCAAGCTACAACAGACTTTGAGTACCTCATAGACATAATGAATTTTTGCAACATCCATAATGTCATTGAGGAAAATATAGATATTAGGTTGTTATTACATTTTTCAAAGTAAAGGCCTTAGATTGGTACAGAGGCCTTGCTACTAATTCTATTCAAACATGGGACTAATTAGGTGATGCCTTATGAAAAATATTTGAGGATAAAAGTGACATTTGTCACTTAAAGATCAACTAATTGCCATTAAGAGAGATCCTCATGAAGTCATGAAAGACTTCCACACAAGGTTCTAAGAAACTTGGGACAAAATCCCAGTCTCAATTAGACAACCCCCTAACTTTGCCTTCCTTTACTATTTGAAGGCTTTAAATAGTGGCATAGTAGTGATGATCTAATCTATGGGAGGTAATATACTTCTATATGCTTATGAGGTGGCTATCAAAGCATAAAATTGTCTAGTTCAAGATGGAAAACTTATACATAGACCACCAATGCCCTTATTTCTTTAAATTATACCACCTCCTATTAGCATCCCTCCACTTGATGTCATTCCTCTTAAGCCAATAATTTCTACAATACCTACACCAAAATAAGAGAAAGCTTCCACTAGTGGAACTAGTGATTCCCAAGAGCAAAAGAACTTTCAAGAGCTTAAGAGCATATTTAAGTCCTTGGGAAATGATCTAGTGAATGTCAAGAGGCAGAAGGTTTTCAATAGGCCTTATCAAGGTTCATATCAACCTCATCAACAAGATTTTTAAGCAAATAGAGCACCATACAAAGGGAACTACCAAAGCCAAGGTTAAAACCAAGGATAAGGGCAACATGGCTATAATAAGAAAAATAACTACAATCCTAATGTTGTAAGCACTTCCAACACCTTGGTCTTAGTTAAAAATAACATGGCTCAAAAATTTGAGCATACCATGCCTTGGAATTAGTATTTTGTGCAATCCACTATTCTAACCACTAATTTTACCCAAGTATTTAATGTTAATGGAAATAAGCTGCTAATTTTGGGTACAACCAAGCTTGTATGCCCCTAAAAATAGAGGTACCTATGATAACCAACCCAACGACCTCAACAAGGTCAAAGTAATGATTAAGTATTAGGTTAGTTAGGTGATACAATAATGAACTATGAACAAAAAGAGTGTTATGCACTCAACCAGTAGGCTAGCTCTAGCTAGGATACATTCTAGTGGCTGTAAATACTAGATCAAAAAGAAGGAACATGGATGCTAACCAGGAACCAATCAAGAGGATTCTTATCATTACTCCTTAAATATCCAAGATAGTTGGACTTGTTTCTTTTCCAAAGGTCCTAATAGTTCTAAGGAGTCAGAATTAGGTAAATGTCTTGGTCCCTCAAAACTCACAAGCTCAAGGTACAATTGTGGCTCATAAAGCACAACCAAAAGCTGGTGGTTCACCTATCAACATTTTAGAACAAATGAAAAGGTCTAATTTGAGTGTACCAATGTGGGACATGCTCTCCATGCCTATTCAAATATACATCCTTAAATAAGGATTATCAAAGATCAATGTTGCAAATAAGCCACCAAGTAAGGAGAATGTGGTCTTTACCAATATAACCAAAGGACCAAATGAAGGACAATCAAGTAAATAATTCAAGTCTCTTCCCTTCTATATTTTAGTGATCATTGGCAATTATTTGGTGCATAATTTCTTAGTAGATAGTGGGGATAGTACCTCAGTAATGTTGAAGTCCATATTTAATCGACTTTCCCTAAAATATGAACCCTAGTCAAAAGAAGTGTTATAACTAGATGGTTCTTCCACCAAGCCATTTGGAATAATCAAGGACCTCAACCTAACCTTGCATTCTTATCCTAGTGTCTTAGTGATTCAAGATGTTTTGATCCTAAATGTGCCTCCTCACTTTGCATTATGCCTATCCTGGGAATTCATAGCCAAGATTAGAGGCTACCTTATAGCAAATTGGTCATATATGGAATTAAAAACAAGTTATGGGGCCAAAGTGTCAATCAAAGTTGATCCCATTGTACAATTACATATAGAACCTTATGGATCAAATAATATCAACATTAATTGCACTATCATTGATGAAGATGAATTTGCAATGGGGTAGGAGTTGAACACTCATCCAGAAGAGATACCAAACATGTTATTTAATGAGCTATGGAATGATATCCATTTGGTAGACCCCTTAAAAGGTGTTATATAAAGGTACTTGGGTGTCTACTATTTACATGAGGAAATCTAGTCCATGCCCTCCCTAAAATGCCTCAAGAAGATCTTAGTGGTCTATGAAAATTGTTTTTTGATGGTTTAATGAGTAAGCATGGAGTGGATGCAAGTGTTAGGTTAGTATCCCATTCAAATGAAAAGTACTTATCTTCATATAGGTTCCAATTAAGCTACTCCTATAACGTAGTAGAATATGAGGGCCTTATTCATAGCCTTCAATGGGTTAGTAAGAGAGGGATTAAGAAATTATAGGTCTATAGGGATATTGAATTGATTATGCACTAAGTCAGAAGCCAAAATGTCACTAATAACGCCTTAATTAAGTCCTAAAAACATAGAGTGTGGGACCTATTGAGGACCTTGAGGGATTTAACATATAATTAGTGCCAAGGGGCTAGAATGAATATGATGATAGACTCGTAGTTGTGGGGGATCATTTTGATATCCCTAATGAATTAAAAATGACCAAGGTGAAACCACATATTAGAGTGGTAGTGAGACCATCAATGCTAAATAATAAAACTCATTGGTAGGTCTTTGAAAATGACCAACAAATTACCTATTTTAATAGTAGGAAGTAGAGTTCTCCATCAACCAAGGGAAGTTGCAATGTCAATATGAGGATTAGATTATTCAATTAAGGTCAAATAAGCTTATTAAAGGGATATTCACCCTAAAATGTCTCTTTCATTAAGGGGACCATATGAGGAAGGATAAATCAGTGATGTCAACTAATGAAGAAAACTATGAGAGAGTTCTTGTCTTTAAAGACAATTTCCTCAAGCTTGGAAAGGTAAGAAATAAAGATGAAAGGCATGCTTTTATAGATATTTGTAAATAATATGTGTACATATTTGATTGGTAATATAGTGACCTAAGTGGATTTGATCCTAAATTGACACAACACGATATAGAGCTAAAGGCTAATCCCAAGCCTATCAAGTAAAAGTAGAGGCCTATAAACCCCAAGATTGAAAAGCTCATGAGGAAGGAATTAACCAAGTTGATTGAATCTAGGATCATCTTTCCAATTAACCATTCCTAATGGGTATCTAATATAGTACCTATCAAGAAGAATAATGGGGAGATCAGACTGTGTGTGGACTTTAGGGATCTAAATAAGGTTTATTTGAAGGATCACTATCCCTTGCCATCCATGGAGCAACTTCTTTAAATAGTTGTTGGTTTAGATCATTTATCTCTCTTAAATTGGTATATAGGTTGTAACCAAGTGATAGTGAGAGAGCAGGACCAATATAATACTACCTTCACCACCAAGTGGGGCACATTTTATTAACAAAAAATGCCTTTTGGATTGTCTAATGTTGGGGTAACCTTTCAAAGATAAATTGGCATGGCCTTATAAAGACTTATAAATAAAATGGTACTAGTCTACTTGGATTACATCATAGTATTCTCCAAGAAAGCTAGTGAGCACATGGACCATTTGAGGCTAATGTTTTAGAGATGCAGAGAGTATGAGATCTCTTTAAATCCTAAGAAATGTGTGTTCTCAATACATGAAGGTAATTTTTGGGGTCACATTATTTCAAAATAAGGATTATCCATTGACCCTAATAGAGTAAGTGATATCTTATCCTTATCCTTACCAAAACACAAGAAAGGGATCCATAGCTTCCTTAGGAAGATTAACTTTATGAGAAGATTCATACCTAGTTTTACAAACCTAGTCAAAACCATCACTTCCATGCTAAAGAAGAGCTAAGTGTTTGCTTGGTTAGATGAAGGAAAGGTAGCTTTTAAGGCCATCAATAAGGCCATTACCCAATCACTCTCTCTCTCATAAACCCTGACTTCTCCAAGAAATTCATATTGTACACCTTTGCCAATGTTGATAATATATTAGCTATGTTGATGTAGAATAATGTTAAAGTGTAAAACAAACAATTACCTTTTTTAGTTAAGGGTTTGAAGGATACAAGGTGAGGTACACTTTCATAAAGAAATAAATTCTTGTAGCCTTGAGAAGCCTCAATAATTTTAGGCCCATGCTCTCCAATAGTAGGATATATCTTATGGTGTATCATCCTAGAGTTAGGGACTTCTTTATCAAAGATTTGAATGAGAAGAGAGCAGGCTAGATCACCAAGGTCATGGAATATGATGTGGAGATAAAAGTCACTAAGATAGTCATAGGTAAGGGCTTGTGTGAGCACATGGTGAATGATATCCAAGAGGATAAGGAATTTGTTTTGGTAACCTAAGATAATTCACATGATCACTTCAAAAGAGATGGCTTCAAGACATGAATCAATTATTGACAATGGGAGAATGCTCCCAACGTTTGGATATATCCAAAATAAGGTAATTCAAACTTCAATAAATACCTTATGCATTAGTTTATAGTGTTCTTTTTATAATGGACCTCAATGGGGTACTCCTTAGGTGTATAGATGATGATCAAGTGACCAAGCTCTTGGATTAGTTCTATGATGGACGTGTAAGAGGATATTTTTCACCTAGAACAATAGAAACATAGGTAATGAGGGATATATATTATTGGCCCAATATTTTCAAGGATGCTCATGCATGGGTTAAAAAATTATAAAAGTGTGCTCTCTTTGTAGGAAAGTAGAAATTAGGAGCTCTTCCACTTAATCCAATTCAAGTGAATTAACATTTTATGCAATGGGGGTTAGAATTCATAGGGATGATCAATCCACAATAAAGTTTAGGGAATAAGTGGGTTCTCACTATAATTGACTACTTCATCAGGTGGGTGGAAGCCATTGCTTTGAAGGAGGATAATGAAGGTGCAATTTTAGACTTCTATGACAGCCTTTTGACCAGGTTTATTGTCCCAACCACTATCATTTTAGATAATGCCTTAGAATTCCTTGTAATGAAGACAAGTGATTGGGTTCTCAAATTAGACATCTACCTTAGCACATATTCTAATTGTTGTAAATATTGTCATTGATGTCAAAGGTCTAGAATTGGTGATAAAGGCCCCGTAGCATTTATTGTCTAACAGTTTTTTTGATGTTCATATTTTGGCTAAAATATGTTGATATTTATTTAATAATAATGAATATATTTTTTGTTGCATAAAATTCAAAAGAGGGCCCATGGAAAAGTTAAATAATCACAAGGTAAAGACAAAAGAGGAATAGGATGAATTTTCCCATTAAGAGTCATCTTGAGGAATTCTAAGAGTCATCAAGTGAAGACAAAAGAAGGCATGGTTAATTTTTCCATGAAGAGCCACCTTAAATAATTTGAAAGGTCACCAAGATAAAGACAAAAGAGGAGAGGATACATTTTCTTATGAAGGGTCACCATATGACTTTTTCAAATACAAGGATTCGGACGGTCATGCAAGTTTGGCACCATTTTTCATGAGGATTGAAGGGTCACAAAGGGTGAATGCCAAAGGTCATTTGGAAATCTATAAATAAAGGCTTGGGAAGCCATTTGTAATATACAAGAGAGTGCATGGTTTATAATTATTTTATATAAGAAAATAAGAAAGAATAGAAAGAGATATTGTAGAGTTATATCATTTGTTAAGAAAGCAATATTGAGAGATAGTTATATTTTATACACAAGAGAGGTTAGTTCTCATGTGGGTTAGTGCTCACAAATATTTGCAAGGGTTTGGTTCTCCTGTGGGTTGGTACTCACAAATATTTATTGTGTTGGTGCTTGGTAAAGGGGTTGGTGTTCTTGTAAGTTGGTATTGAGAAATTTGTAATTTGAGTTACAGCTCTTTCATATACTTGAGAGTGTTTTTCATGGGTTTCCACATAAAAATTTGGTCTCTCTCTCTCTCTCTCTCTCTCTCTCTCTCTCTCTCTCTCTCTCTCTCCTCTCTCTCTCTCTCTCTCTCTCATCTCTCTCTCTCTCTCTCTCTCGTGTGGTGCATATTATTTCAATTTTATTGAATATCTTGAATGTATGGTTAAGGGGAGTTTGATTAAGTAAAAGATTTATAAGATATATGATATACTAATTCACATCCCCCCTCTGAGTATATCCTATGATTAACAATTGGTATCAGAGTAGGTTCCTTTGGAAAGATTTTTATAGCTTGAAGGTGGATCAAGGAAAACATGATGGTTGGATCACATGAAGGTTTTTTTTATAAATAAGGCACCTTTGTTTGATGGGATAAATTATTCTTTTTTGATTATAAGGATGAGAACTTATTTGATGTCTCTTGGATTTGACATTTGGCAAGTAGTTGTGGAGAAATACAAAAAGCCACAAACACTTGTGATTACTCCAATAGAAAAGAAGGTAAGTGAAAATAGTGCTAAAGATTTAAATGTTATTTTATGTGGTTTATGTGAATTAGAATTTGTTAAAGTTATGTAATGAAAAACTACTCATGAGACTTAGGTAAAGCTTGAAAATATTTATAAAGTTGATGGAAAGATTCAAAAAGCTAAGCTCTAGAATTTCAAAAGATAGTTTGAGAGTTTGAAAATGGAAGAGGAAGAAAATATAGCAAGTTATCTTTTGTAGGTTGATCAAATAGTTGATCATATTCAAGGCCTCAGAGAAAATTTAGAAGAATCAATGGTGGTGCAAAAGGTTTTGAGATCTCTACCAATGAGATATGATGCAAAGGTTTTGGTAATTGAGGAGATGAAGGATATATCCAAGCTAAAGATGGATGAACTACATGGTATTCTTATAGCATATGAGATGTAGACTGAACAAGAGAAA